>JANHAO010022902.1:0-12051 GCA_026873985.1 Saraca asoca
AAAAGCCAGATTTTAAATCAAATTTGGAAAATATTTTTGCAAAATGTAAGCAATTCAATAGATCCTTTTTATTTGGAATTGGATAACGGATCCATTACAAGGCTCCATTTAGAGGTTTGTAATTGATTACTAATCTTGAAGTTCCTTGTTTAATCTCTACATTCTTATTGACATAAAAAGTAGAACTTGATCTCGAACTTTTGGACTTTCTAATAATCCCTTTAGCTAAGAGATCATTGATTTCCTTTTTGCCGTAGTCAAAGAGTTCTTGATTCATTTGGATTGGACAAGCTTTTGTAGGAATTTGTTTTTGAGAAAAATCCTTTTGATATGGTAAATCTACCATATGTTATTTTCTTTCCCAAAAGGCATTTGGTAAATCAAAACAAATCTGATCTTCAATTTTTTTTTTGTAAAGATTTTATTTTGTTTTGAACAATTGGCATTTCAGAAGTTGCTTTGTTCTTTTAAAAGATATTTCTTTAGAAAGAAAATTGATTTAATTTTCTTTGATTTTAACCAAATTCAGATCCTTGAAAATTGGTTTCTTGATAAATTGGAAAATAATTTTCTCTCCTAAATGCTCAGTTATGATACCTTCATCAAAGACTAAAAAAGGCATAATTTCTTTGATAAAAGGAGAACCCAATATAATTCTACTAGTTATGTCTTTAACTAACAAAAATGTAGTTGTAATTTTGCAAGAAGATTTTATGACAGTAACATCAAATAATTTGAACTGAATTTGAAGCCTAGATCCATAAGCAGACCTAAGCCCTTCTTTCATTTTTTGAAAATATTTTGTAGGCATAAATCCTTCTAAGATATAATTGAGATCAGCTCCTGTATCAAATAAAGCTATTATCTCAATAGTATACTTATTCTTGATAATCAATTTGATCAGGATATACCATTTTTGGATAGAAATACCAGAAGATATCTTGTAAAGTTTTTGTGAAATTTCTTCTTCTAGTATTTCTTCCTCCTTTTCTTTACCTTTCTAAAGAGTTGAAAGGATTAAATCAGAACACTGTTGTTTTTCTTTTAATTGTTTCACTTCTTCTTTTAGAAGACTAAGTTCGTGCTGCAAGTTCTGGATAGTAATAGGCTTATTGTTTTTTAAACTAAATCTATCTAAAACATTCTTAAAATTGTATTTATCTATCCTAACACCCTTGGTTGGGATGGATTTTTCTATTTTTTGTTTGAGCTTCTGGAAATATTCCTTCTTTTGTTTATCATTGGTCAATTAGCAAATAACTTCAAAGAAAAGATCTTGTTCTTTAGTGAGGACATTTATTTCTTTTCTGGAAGATGATGTATCTTATGTTTCAGAGTAACAATCCTTCTACTAGATTGCTTTGTTGTTTTCTATTTCTGCTTCTACTATTTTAGCTGAAGATTCACTAGTATCAGAAGTTTCTATTTCTTCAATTAAAAGATTATTTATTTTCCTTAAGACTGCTTTTTCTAAATTCATCTCTCTCAATTTTTTGTTGAGTCTACAATATTTGGTTAATTATATGACCTAGCCTATTGCATCTAAAACAGATTGGCCTAATATCTTGATTTAGAGGAGGGGTGTACTTAGGTTTCTTACGATAGCCCTTTCTATTAGATTTCTTTTCTAGCTCAAAATTCCTAGATTCTATTTCCTTTTGTTTTGCTTTTCTCTTACATTTAGGTTTGAAGGTTTTTGGGCAAATGAACCCAAATTGTTCACAAAAGGATCCTAATTCTTTTCTATTTAAAGTTCTTTCTTTTACTCATTGTCTCCAAATTTTACCATCTTGGCAGATTTTTAGAGCTACTTTCTAGATATATACTACAAGTTGTCTAGAGTTGTTCGTATGGAATAATTTCATTGAACTGATTTCTAATTTTATTCCTAACCTTATCGCCTAAAGATATAGGGAGTCCTACAAAGAATTTTTTTTTCTAGAAAATTTGTTTACTATCAGACCTAGAATAGATCATGCTAAAGAACACATTTTTATACCATGCAAAATCTCCTAAGGTTCTACACTTAAGGTTAGATAGTAGTTCAGCTAATTTATCCTTCCATAGGCTGGGATCTCCTATCAGGTGTTTGGTGATCGTAAATATCAAGGTATTTACTACATCTAAGATTTCTTATCTGTCAGAATCATAGACAGTAAAACCATTTGCATTAGTCTTAACTGACTCCAAAATTTGATTTTTCTCTATTTGTATGAGATATTCATCCCACCATCCTTTGAGTTAGCCAGTAAAACTTGCAACTAAGACATGAACCATGGTTGCATCATCTCATCCATGGGCTGTTTGGTAGGCTATACTTCTCATTGTTATTTGTTGAAGCAAGTTTAGAATTTCATATTTAGATTTACCATCTATGTTCCATTCGTAAATGTTATTCCTGTTGTAGGAATTCTAAATAATGAGAGGTTTGTCCATTGAGGTTTGATCAGGGAAATTTGGTATAGGATTCCTAGATGGCTTCCAATTTGCTATAGTTTTGATGGCCCTTATTTTAAGGTCGTTAGTATCTGAAGATATTATAGAAGCTTTATCTAGGGTTTGAATATTCCTACTTGACTTATCTATTGGAGGAGAATCAGGAATAACTACAGATTTGGAGAGCTTTTAATCTATTTGTTCTAGCATCCTATCTTTTTTTAACTTAAAGATCTCTTTTAATCTCTGAGGTTTGTTAAGGTTCCTTTGCTTTTTATGAGGAATTTCATATGGTTTAAACAAGGTTTTTTCCATCTGTTTACTAGTTGAGGCTTTTAAGGTTCCTATAATTTCACTGGCTAAAAGTTAGGATCCAAAGGTTTGAAGATACTTATTTGTATAGTTATTTTGTTCCATCAAAAACTATATATCTTTAAAGGAAATAGGACTAGAAAAAAGGTGTTGCTACCAGAGGTTTTTCTAGATTTGTGGTTTCTATTTGGAATGGTGTTTGGGATGATAACTCAGAAACTAACTTTTTTCCTTTGATAGTTGTCCAAGTTTGATTTGTCCAAGTATTGACACTAATAGATTTACTAAAAGGGTAATCTATTTCTAGTTTTCCTAAGACATATACCTCATACCAGTCAAAAAATGGAACATTTATCTTAACTTGTTTTAAAAACTTGATCCATTTGTCTTAAATTTGCTCTAAATCTTCCTTTTAGAAGTATGAAAAATACCATTCCCTTTAAAGAGTATTTTCCTCTTAGTAAAAGTGATTTTTCATAGCTTTCATATCAATTTTGAAGCCAAAAAAATTACTTGCTTGGTCCAAATTCATTTGACATCTACATAATCACCCATCATTGTAAAGGAAGCAAGTTGGAGATAAAGGTTCTTCAACTTTTTCATCTTCAACTTGTTCTTTTCCTTTTGAAATATTTCTTAAGTAAATTGGTTTAGGTATTTTAGAGGTATTATCTATTCCTCTAAGATTAACAGTAGATAAGGACCTTTTAAGGCTAGATATATCTACTGACATAGTTGAACTAAAAGCTACAAATCTTCTAGGATTTTCTAATCTGGGTAGTTGTTCTGGTTCAGTTACTCTAGGTATTTCTAGACTATTCCTATCTCTAAAGAGTAGATCTACTTTTCCAGAGTCATATTGAACTATCCAAGCTACTTTTGAGGTAGTAATTTGAGGACAGTTTAACTATAGACTATCCTTTTGGGTAATCTATTTTGTCCCATAGAGTTCTGAAAGGCTTTTATATCCTAGCTTTGGAGTAATCTGTTGTGAGATAAGTTGTTTTTCCCCAATGACTAGGTGGTTTCAGTATTCCTAAATACTGAGTGTTGTATAATTTGTACTAGATCCTATAGGTAATTACTATCGGTATAAATCCTAGGATCATATTGTATCCATGCAACTTGACATTTAATATTAACAAGTTATTTCTATGGGTCTCCCTAAGACAAATAGGAATATCAAGGAAACAGTTGAAATATAATGGTCCTTGAGAGACACTAGCTTCTGCTACTGCTAATAAGGAATCATCAAAATTTAAATGTCTACCATTCCTAAGAACTATCACGATAGCAGTATTTAAGCCTAACCTAGTCATAGGTCTAGCAAATTTGAACACATCTAATATGCAGATAATTATATTTGGTTCTTTGTTTATCAAAATGTTTATTAGAAAGTAGAATAAATTCCTCTTTTTGTGGTTCAATTTCATGAAATTTTTCTTCAGTTTTTATAACGTAAGTTGATTTGATAAAAAACTAAAAATCAAATTTGTAAAGTTCCTTGTCTGGGATCCTTAGGATTTCCCAGTCATCAATTTACTTGTTAAAATCTTCAAAATCAATTTGTTCTTTATAAATCAATTTTGAATTTTCTTTAAATTTGATTTTGGAAATTAATGCGAAAGATGGTGAGAAAGAAAAATGAGAATAAAGGGAACGATGCATAATAAAATCATAAAATCTCCACATCTAATATCAAAGCTTTTGGGTTTCGTAAGGATGCAAATATGAACAATAAATTATCTTGCCATATAAATTAAATACTAGTGTTTCAATATGAACTTTAAGTTCTGGATTTCTTAGCCCTTCTTTATGCTCAACATGAGAACATGGAGACAAAGGCTTAGATGGCCCTTAAAACATTCAGACAAGACTTATGTACCTCTTTACGAACTCATGTCTTGTAAAGTGCTATCAGCTTATCCAGAATCATTGTTCTTATTTAAAGACTAACATAAACTTCATGAAAGCAAGCATATTTTTCTATTCATATTTCTATCCTTGCTTCCCCTCAAGCTCTAATACCAAAAATATGAACAGAAATATGTTATAAAAATTGATATTTGGAAAATTATATCAAATAATATTTTAAAAAAGATTCCTTTTTCTAATGGATTTTTAATAATTTTTGGGCAAATTTTACAAAAGTTCTGACAAATTTACCAATTGATTTACAAAGGACTTCTAGCAATTTTTCAATGGATAAAAGGAGAAAAAAATTAAATGAAAAAACATCACCTCAAAATCTGTCAAAAAATAATTTCTGACCATGGTTTTACCAACAACCATGTTTCATCAAAAATTCATCATTTCTGACAAATTTATCTTGATTTCTAATAAAGTTTTTTGTTGAAAGTTATGCATTTTTTTGTTGTGGCAGGAGTATTCTTCAAACATCAAAATTCTTGTTTCAATGAAAGATTTGAAATTAGTCGATTTGAAGTCTCATGATTGTCATGCTTTGATGCAACAACTGCTACCAGTGGTTATTCGATCGATATTGCCTAAACATATGAGACATGTCATTACTAGATTTTATTTTTTCTTCAATGTAATATGTAACAAAGTCGTTGACCCTGAAAAATTAGATGGCTTGTAAAGGAAAATTGTTGTTATGCTGTGTCAACTTGAGATGTACATTTCACTTTCCTTTTTTGACATTCTAGTGCATTTGGTTATTCATTTGGTGACAGAGATAAAACTCTATGGACTGGTTTATTTGATGTAGATGTACCCATTTGAGCGATATATGAAAATCCTAAAAGGGTATGCATAGAATCGACATCGGCCTAAATGATGTATTATTGAAGGCTACATAGCTAAAGAGGTTATTGAATTCTATAGTGAATACTTATCAAATGGAAAAGCTATGAAAGTTCCCAAGTCTCATCATGAGGGAAGAATTATAGGTACGGGTACACTAGGGACTCACATGGTGAGCATCATTAGTGAAATGTGGTTACAAGCACACCTTTACGTCATGCATAATAGTGAAGAAGTGAAGCCTTACTTGGATAGCATATGACCCTTACAAAAGAGCAAAATCGTGAAAAGAATGAACAGTAGGTACCAGTTGAACACAATCGCTCTTTCATCACTTGGTTCTAGAATTGAGTTCGTTTTCGATTGGCACAACCACCAAATGATGTTTTTGGTATTATAAGATGGTTAGCCCATGGGCCTCATATGGAGGTTTTATCTTATCATGGATATGACATTAATACGTATTCTTTCTACACAAAAGGACAGGATGATAGGAGCATTATGCAAAATAATGGGGTTACTTTGGTGGCTCAATCAATGCATGTTTCTAGTTCCAAAGATAAAAATCATGCATGCTCGAATGTCATGTTATGATGTCATTGAAGACATATGGGTGCTTGACTACATCAAATCCAAGGTGCCTATTTTTCAATGTAAATGGGTTAAGAACAATATCGACATTCAGATCTATGAATTGGGGTTCATGTTGGTGGATCTTAATAAGGACAGATATAAGGGGGAACTGTTCATGATAGCATCCCAAGCAAAATATATTTTTTATATCACAAATCCGACTGATAAGAAGTGGTCTGTAATTCTTCAAGGGAAAAGATAGATTGTTGGTGATGGGAATAAAGAAAAAATAAGTAATGATATTGAGGAGACCCCTGCTTTCTCTTTAGGACTACCTCTAATAAATGATGAAGACAACTTAAAGAAGTTCTATGTATGAGATGATCATAGTGAAGGGATTAGGTTGAAGATCCTTCTAGAGAAAAAAATTAGGAAAAATTAAAGGTAATTGATTGTGTTTATTAGTAATTATATGATTTTAAGTTTATATGCTTATACTTGATATATTATTTATTTATTATATACAAGCAACTAAAAATATAATTTTTAGTTTAGTTGTCTAATTATACTTCATTATGTGTTTATTAAAATTAAGATGGCTTCACAATAAAATTATTTGATTTCAGTAAAGCAAAAACTACCTTAGGAAGAAATTCAATTATCTAGTAATAATATACAATCTATATAGCCTCTTGAATATTGATTTTCTTATATGAAATACATATATCATTTTGCTATTTTCATAAAAAAATAAAATTCTGTCTTTCAGGTAAATTGAATATGGGTTGAAGATTCTCTTAGAGAAAAAATTAGGAAAAATTAAAGGTAATTGATTGCATTTATTGGCAACTATATAATTTTTAGTTTAAATGTTTATACTTGATATGTTATGTGTTTATTGTATATAGGTAGCTAACTATATAATTTTTAGTTTAAATGCTTGTACTTGATTTTATATTTATTAAAATCAAGATAGCTTGATAATAATATTATTTGATCATGTGTTTATTTGCATTACAAGACACAATAACACTTAAAATGTTTTTTAGGTAATTAAATATGTTTATTTTATAAGTAGGCAATATATATAATTTTTAATTTAAATGCCTATATTTAATATATTATGTGTTTATTGTATATGTAGCTCGGACTTGTACGGATGGACAAGGCAACGCTTGAAATATTTCTTAACAAAACTCTCATCAATGTCAAAAATTGCACCACTTCAGAAAGCTTAAATATTTTGTAAGTAAAATGATTATTATGTATAGACTTGTTAAAATGACATGTTTTGATTTTAATTTAGTTTAAGACATTTTTTATTGATCTAATAAAAAGCTTGAAGTTGTTGAAATTGGGATTGTGTGGGTGATTATACATTTTGGTTTGATAGTTGTTTATGCAAAAATGTAAATAGCATGTTTATGTAAAAATGTAGCTAACTAGTAGCAGATTTTTGTAAAAAAATTTAACTAGTATCAAGTCTTTTTAAAAGGAAAGATTTTTTTTGATAAAAAAATTGACGTCTTTTTATCAACTAAAGACTTCGATTTTTTTTAATGCATATGACGTCTTTAGTGATTGAGAAAAGACGTTAGTTTGTGATAAAAACTGATGTTTCAATAAAAGGAAAGGCATCGAATATTCATAAAAAAACCAAATTTGTTTCCTTCTTTAGTCATTTTAAAATACGAAGTGGAATTGTTTTAGCCTACTATATCATTTAGATAAATATTGGTCTCCAAATCAACATGAAATATGTGAAATAATTTATGTGTAAATGTCTTTACGTAGTTGTGTTGATCATTTTAATTTCTAAATGTTGTGATCAAATGTAATACACTATAAACTTAGTTCAGAAGACTATAGTTTTCTTTGATGATTGTATACTGTGAATACGAAAAGCCCTAAATTCTTTACTACATTTCATCCGTTTATAGCAACAGTTTTTTTTTTAAAAAAAAAGAATATTTACTTACTATCTTCTTATATATATTAAGAAAGTTTATCCCTTTTTTAATTACATTGTGTGTGTATATATATATATATATATATATGTATATTTGCTTTACATTTTTATTTCAACTCAGCTATACTCTAAATCGTGAAAAACTCAACTCCACCACACCCCACGTACAGTTAAAAATGATGGTCTTCTTTCTGGTGATGTATTTGAAAAGGCCTAGGATCTGTGGTCCCCTCAGGTCTTGTTTATTGGTGCTGAGGTCCGTTAACTCCTTAGATTTCTCTGTTAAATTGGGCTCAATTTCATCAATGTCGTCCATAAAAATTAAGGTTTACAAAGCATAAAACCTCATCTCCGTTAGCTTCTCTCTCTCGAGGGTTGCTGGCAATTTATATTCCGCCCAAGATGAATATCAGACAATTTGAAGATGAAAGCAGTATTAGTGTTTATTATATTCAACTTGTTCACATACATTGGACTTGGTGGTCATACTCACAATCTTTAGGACTACTTGAACAATGTGCCATAATTTAGTACTTCTAATTGGAGGATAAAAATCTGTATGAGATTCCAATTTTTGGCATGGTTTTTTTGTTCTTTGCATGTTTAAATGTTTTGTGTATGCTGCCTCTCTATGTTTTTGCAGCACTTTGTCTTTTGTTATGTGGTTGATGGTTCAGGTAACTTCCTTCACGGTCTTCCATTGAAATCAAAAGTTGTATCATGCTTTCAGATCCATCAGAATTTTAATTAAAAAGTTAATCTTTCCTTGGCTGGAATTCACATGTCCATATAATTCACTTTCTCTCTCGAATACTCACGTTATTGTTGGGACTCAATTATTGTGAGAAAGAATAAATTGTGTAAATAGATTATTCTTAGAACATCATGACCTTTCATTAATTTGAATCTAAAATAGAATTCAAGACAAATATAAGTGATTAAAGTAAAATGCTTAAAGTCACGTGAACATAGTGAATTTAATATTAAGTTTAGTTTATCGTTTCTTTTTTTTTTCTTTTTGTATTTTCTGTCCTGCTCCAATTTTAAAAGATATTAATTTACTTAGAATAACATGACTTTACATTCTAGATTTAAAATAGAATCCAAGAAAAATATAAGTGATTAAAGTAAAATAAAATTATCAAAGTCACATGAGTGTAATGAACAATACAACCAACAGATCGATGAAGGTTAATTTCTCCTTTCTTATAATAATATTTTATTCTAAAAAATTCTTCCATAACTGCTTATAACATCTCTTTTATATATATATATATATATATATATATATATATACCGCAATTTGAATTAGCATTATTCACCTATTTATACCCTCGGGCAGTTGAGGAGATATGACATACAAATAGTATTATTCATTTTTCTCTTTCATTAATCGCTGCATTGGTAAATATTCTAGTTTCTTGAAACACATATATACCAATTATAGTAAAATCATTACTCCTCTGCTCCAATGGTTTACCAAAATAAAGTCAAAAAAAAAAAAACCAAAGCTACATCATATATATCTGTTTGTTAGGGATCTAAAATGGTTATTTACATGTTTTTAATTGTGAATTGCAAATGCAGGCAAAAATGAACTAGAGATACCCATGCCATGCTAATACTCATCCACTGCTTTCATGTCTGTAATGGCATCAATCAGTTCAGTCTGTTGCTTTTTCCTTCTCATTCAGAGAGATTGAATTATTGGAAGAAGTGGAGATTGGTTTGGAACAATAGGCTTCTCACTGCACTTTATTCAGTAAGATAGTGATTATTATTATTATTAGGTCATTGTGCTCTGATTTCATGGTGTTCACACTTGACAGGCCAATTATTTGTCTCAATTTTCAGCCCTCTGGGCCACATACTTGTAGCATTTGCAAGTTACTTTTCTGTTACAAGAGAAGTTTCATTTATAGTAAATTACATTGACTTTCCTAGATTATGCTGAAACTATAGAAATACATATTCTTGCCTGTCTTTGAAAAGGGACAGACTATAATACACTACTAAAAAAGTAGCGTAGATTTACACCACTAAATCGGTGGCTATTATTTAATCAAACTTACAATTTTAACTGGCCCCAACCATTACAGCCTATCTCAACTATTTCACTTTGGGTCTCTTAAATTCAACTAATTAGAAATGTCACCTTTATACATTATCTCTATCCCTGACTCTTTATCTAACTCAGAGAATGAGTGATAATGTCTGATGAAGTCACTGGCACTGGAGACCACACGCCAGAGCTCCACTCCTAATTCACAAAACTCTGCAATGTATTTCGGTGGAGCTACCGGTTCTGCTTCCAGTGAGTCCTCTGCCGCCAATAT
Source organism: Saraca asoca (assembly GCA_026873985.1). Taxonomy (NCBI): domain Eukaryota; kingdom Viridiplantae; phylum Streptophyta; class Magnoliopsida; order Fabales; family Fabaceae; genus Saraca; species Saraca asoca. The sequence continues at coordinate 10,393 of JANHAO010022902.1, forward strand.
TGTTGCGGGTGAGGCTATGTTCAAGAACACTACTCTGATCTGGTTCGCAAGATCTCCCTCTCGACCCATTTATCGGAGGAGATTAGGGAATTGAAGGCTGTTTATGATTGTGAAGTATTGAATGCCTTAACTTCTTTAGCTAGTTCTGCACCTTCTCGTGTAATGCATTTGATCTTTGTTCTAATGCATTCTAATCACAAAAAACGAATCAAAAGTATAGCCATAGCGGAAGCCGGATTGATTTTCATACCTCCGGCCATTGATACAGTTTCTTCTTCTCTCTTCTTCATGAATCCCCTTTGCTTGTTGTTTCCTACATACTGGGAACTTCCAATGCCCTTCAATATTCTCAGAACGATGGTATTCTCCCATATGGATTTCTTGATGGCATTAGGGACCCTTTTACCCCTTTTTATATATTTTCTCAGCCCATCATTGAGAGTCCTTTTTAGATATGGATTTCTGAGACTTATCTAAATTGCAAATCCTTATCCGAATATATTGGCCATTTAAAGGAGATAAGTTTTATAACTATTTTTCCTATATTTTCGGAAGCCCAAATTTTAGGTTTGTTACAACCTTATCTTACATTCCCCCACTTGGCCAATATTCATACCAGGATTTGCTAAGGTAAGAAACAAATATATCAATCATAATGATAATTCCTCTTATAATGAGTATTATCTTCCATGTATCACATGCATTTGCATCTAACATTAGTCTAGAATACTGAATGAATAAACTTTATATTTATTCTAGGTCCAACTTAATTGATATTTCTCGAACAATAAGCATATGCATTTATAAAACAAAATGAGATACACCATGACTGAAGTAGAGTTTCCTTAAAATAACATTGTCTCATACAACGAAATCAAACTAAAGGACCAAGGCTCATGCACTCTACAAGATCCTTAAACCTAAATGGTGGCATGCCTTTTGTCTAAGGATCTACTATCATCAATTTAGTGCTAATATGCTCAATGACTACTGATTTATTCTTAACATGTTCTCTTACGACTAAGTATTTAATATCGATATATTTATTTCGACTACCACTATTATTATTCTTAGCCATAAAGACTACAGTTGAATTGTCACAAAATATCTTTAATAGCCTAGACACAGAATCAATTATTCTAAGCCCAGAAATAAAACTCTTTATCCATACACCATGTGTCATATCCTCAAAACAAGCGACGAACTCAGCCTCCATAGTGAAAGTAGCTGTCAAAGTCTGCTTCACACTCCTCCATGATATAGCTCCACTGGCAAGCATGAAAATGTATCCAGATGTTAATTTATGTGAATCAACACAGCCAGTAAAGTCTAAATCTGAATAATCAATTACCTCCAGGTTATTTATTTGTCTGTACATAAGCATGTAGTCCTTCATCCCTTGAAGGTACCTTAAAACTTTCTTGGCAGCTCTTTAGTGGTCCATTCCTGGATTACTCTGATATCTTCCTAACATACCAGCAGCAAATGCTATGTCAAGTCTGGTGCAAACTTCAGCAAACATTATACTGCCAACAACTGAAGCATAAGGGATGTTCTTCATTTACTCCCTCTCCAAATCATTCTTGGGACATTGGTTCAAATTGAACTTGTCTCCTTTAACAATGGGGGCAACACTTGGTGAACAATCTTTCATCTGAA
>JANHAO010022903.1:0-12061 GCA_026873985.1 Saraca asoca
TTGGGGGGAACAGGAAGCTCTGTGTAGATGACACGTGTAGGAGGAACAGTGTACACAACCCTGATTTAATAATATGATAGATTATACAACTTTTAATTGTATTTTAATCATTTCTCTAATAATCCCATGGTTAATTCCAATCACTTTCATATAAAACAAGATGATCTCTCGCAGCCATAACAACAAACATGTATTCCTTACAAGAAACGCAAACGTGCTGCTCTCCCATGTGCTGCTCAATAATTGCAGCAACAACTGATTATAATAAAAATTTCTGCATATCGCCTTAACAAGAAATGGTAACGTATGACAATTGGTGACATAATGTCATCTACTCCAAAAAAGATGTTATATATAATGATAAGAAACTTGACACTTTTGTCCATGAGTGTATACAATGATTTATTTTTTCATATAAAAATGTGATGCAATCCACATAAATTGAGATTTATGGATGTTAAACATCAATATTTAATTATTTAAATTTAAAATTTGATCTATTTTCAGTATAAAATTTTCTATATTATTAATAAATAAGAAGAATATATATTATTAAAATAATAATAATTAAAAAAAATTTAACAATAAAGAGTTTTTAATTTTTTTAATAATATGATAATATATAAATGTAAAATTGTTTCATATGGAAGATGTATCATATTTAAATCCTAATTATTCATGGTGATGGAATAAAAAATTTAACTAACGATGTCATGCATAAGGGTGAGAGACTTCAAATATGGATTTTCTTTCTGATTGAAGAGATCACTTCATAACTATTACTTTATACTTTATAGCTATCATGAATTCCAATTGATTCCAAATCGCTTTCTAATAGTTTGTTTTCAAATTAGGAAAATTAAGAAGATAAAAAAACTATTATTTATTTTATTAAAATTTGTCTCTATTGTTTCTTCCATTCTCACTCATTTTTTTAAATTTAAAATTTTGATCCTTTTTTTTAATATTTTTAACAGGTAAACCGTCTTAAACTTAAAAATGAGTTCAAAATCATGGGCCTGTTTGGTAACTGTTTTTAAAAATAGTCTATTATTTTTAAAATAAAAAAATATGTTTGGTAAAACTATTTTTAAAAATCGTTTTGAAAATTTTGTTCTAAAATTCTGTTTTAAAATTTGTTTTTGAAGAGTTGTTTTCAAAAACAATTTTTAAAAACAGAAAAATATAACAAATTTTCAAACAGGCCCCATTTCTCACGCTTGGTGAGGAGCAAAGCTATAATTAGTATTAGGATTCTACTGCAAAGCATGGTCATGTATTTTGCATACATTTTACTAAAACTATAAATTAGTCCTCTAAAAATTTTAAAATTTCTCAATTAGTCCTCCAAAACTGTTATATGCAAAAAATAGCCTCGAGAACTCGTAAGCCCTGGGCACACTAAAGGCATTCAGCGAGCTTCGCTTCGCCCATCAGAAAGCGGCACAACGAAGTTGTCCCGGTACCATTCCGCGAAGCAAGTCCTCGCCTCTCGAGATAGTGACCTAACGATCCAGCGAGAAGGTCACAAGACCTGCTCGCCAAGCAGCCAAGCACCTTGCTCGTGCCCACTATCTCGCTACAGCAGTCCCCATGATAACTCTGAGCAAACAATTCCTGCTTGAGACGCCCAGTACCCCGCTTGACGTAACAACACCAAGCAATGGACGCCGACAGGCTCAGTCTACAACCGACCAAGGGGGGCCCACCCACAGCCTACATTTTGCAGTAGCCGAATTATAGCTTGTTTACTGTCTTTCTCATTTATATCTTGATGTAATACAATTGTAGCTTGTAATTAATGCATGTAACTCCTCATTCCTCTATAAATAGGTTTGCATTGTTAGAAAAGGGGAGGAGGGCCAAGCTCTTTTAGCAGAAACTTTGCTATATTCATACATCAATACAATCCCCGTCATGGATGTAGGGTCCGGTACCGCCCGGATTTAGCCGAACCACGTTAAACCTTGTGTCTTATTCTCTACTCTTTCCTTCATCCTTGTTTATGTCGCTGTTCTATTACATCTGAATCGGATACAGGCTTGAGATCCCGAAAGAATCCCCCCGTTGGCCGGAGTTTGGAGTATAACCAAAATCCGACGTCAACAAAAACCTTCCAGTCTAGTTTCGTCTGCACTTGATTTATATAGTTAGTGAAATTAATTTATGTTAAGTATCTAGATTAAAATGAGCTTATAATAATTAAAAAATATTACATCAAATTAAGAGATACTTTGATTGATAAAGAATTATGTAAAAAAATATAATTTATTGAGAATTAGTGAATACATGTGTTAATTATTTGATCAACCATTAATTAATAAAATAAATGAAATAAAATTTATCAAGAAATATTATTTTTCACAAAATATATAAAGATACTTATCTATCATTTATAGATGTTATATGAGAAATTCAGATCGTATTTAAGGGATAGTTAACGACTCAAGCACGACAATGATCTAGTTCAAAGAACACTCAAAGCGCTATGTCTCTAGTTCGGGTCGCAGAGCGACCTCCTCAGCTCGATCTCGTCCTTGATAGAGCGAGTCCGGCTTTATCATCCTGAAAGATAGACACTTCCCCAGACCAGAGGATCTGATTAGTGAGATGCAATAAGTGACCTAAGATCTCGTTGAACAGGAGACCAACACATATATTGCCCAACAAACATGTGGGGCCCACCTACAAGAGATAATCTACAGTAGTCGAATTACAGGATTTAGTTTGTTTGTTCGATTTTGTACATTAAATGCTGATGTAATAGATTTACTGCATATACAATTACAATTATAACCTCATTTCTTCTATAAATATAGATAGGAGATGAATGTAGAAAGGGAGAGGCTTGTATGTTGAAACTCTGTAAAAATATTCTCAGATCAATACATTACCGTTGACATAGGATCTAATGCTGTACGGATTTGGCTGAGCCACATTAAAAAACTTGTGCTTTTTGCTGTTATTCCCTTCTTCCTTGATTATTTTGCTCATTTACTGTTTTCGAATCAACTAACAGCTTGAGATCCTAAAAAAAATCTCTTATTGGTTGAAGTTTGGGTTAAAATCAAAATCTACTGTCAACAATAGATAAGAAAAAATTTATGAATTTTTTTTTAATTTTGATTATCAATTAAATAATTTTAAACATTTTTTTAAAAAATTTATCTTTTTATAAAAATTATTTATTATGTGAATCAAACCATCCAAAAATATATGTTAATATCGAGAAGTAGTAACAAAATATAATTTAAAGGAGAAAAGGTTGCAAATAATTAATAGATGCTAGTGGTATCCAATAAGAAGCCAGTTACAAACTATGCGTGATGCGTGGAGTGAAGGGGCCAATCCCATCCGTCAACATTGACCATTTGCGCATCAGGTTATGGTATACAGATCATACTCTTTCTTAGACAGTTTGGCACTGCGAAGAAACACACATATTGTCATTGTACTTGTCGCAATATTCAAAGTACAAGAATTTTTTATAAGGTTGAAATTTGAAAATAAGTAACTGCTCCTAGAAAGCCAAAGATTGAAATTAATCATACTTACGTTACAGTGACATCTTGGTGAATGCATGTAAATTACGTAATAAAAGCACACATGCTATTTCGTTTCGTATGGTTTAAGCAAAAATCACATCCAATTTGGTTTTAATTAAATCTTTATCTCTCTGGCTTAGCATATGATTACCCCAAAAAATAAAATTTGATAATATGAAAAAAAATATTTTTAATCTTACTGTAATATTAATATGTTGGTAAATGCATATAAATTACGTAACGAAAGCACATATGCTATTTCGTTTCGTATGGTTTAAGCAAAAATCACATCCAATTTCGTTTTAATTAAATCTTTATCTCTCTGGCTTAGCATATGATTAGCCCAAAAAATGAAATTTGATAATATGAAAAAAAAAATTCTAATGTAAAGAAATCACAAATAAAATTTTACTATTTATTTAATTATGATGTCAAAACATATAATTTATTAAAATACAAAAAATAATAACATTGAAATCTTAATGCTACGATAGAATTACAAATATTTATCATGTGTAGACATATTTAATGATACAGTAACACTTAAAATGTGTGTGATGCACTTAAAAAATTAATTTTTAATTTTTTAACTTATTTATATAATTATTTTTATATTTTAAAGATGTTTAATAAACTAATTTTTTAAAGAAAAAAAATCTCTTTTAAAAAATTTCATGAAGTACTACCCATTTTTTCTAATTTACTCTTATTTTTTTTAGTTATTTTATTCTCTAGATCATAATTGTACAAATCCTTATTTTTTTAGTATCTCTCTTAATATAAATATCAAATAATTAAAAAATATCTAAGAAAAAGAAAGTCTCAAACCCATTATCTCTATCTCTCTCTCTCTAATGTATCAATATTTTTTTTAAATATTATATTATTTTTAATACTCATTCTTTTTCATAAAATCAAAGGAAAAAAACATTTATATATCATTGCTAATTTAGATTATACCATGATTTAACATAAATAGACAAAAAAATAAGTAAGTAAATAAATATATAATATCAAAAAATAAAAATTAAATTTTAAGTAATTATATTTTTTATTTGAATATATTAATTGTATCAATATAATCTGAAAATAAAAATTAATTAATTTATTTCATATATTTTTTAATATTAATATATCTATTTATATTATTTTATATTTATGAATTAATTAAATAATTAATTTTATTAAACATCTCTGATATAATTAATTAACTTAAGAATTAGTTTAATATTTTCAATTAATAACTAATAATTAATAAAATAGTTTATAATTAACTAATTTAACGGCTATACCAAGTAACTTTAACAGCTATTTGAAACAAACTCTTAAAAGTTAAAATTGTCTTTATGATATTTACTCTAACAATATTTTAAATTCAAATGCAAATTGTTGAACTTATGTGTTAAGTTGTCACCTAACGCAATACTTAACCTATATTTCTTAACTCGTGCAATCAAACAAAAATTATATAAGGTGTTGCAAGTTTAGCCATTTAGTTGATGTTTGATTTGAATAAACTAAAGATCAAATTTCACCGTCATATTCCTGTACCAGTTTGCTTAGCCAGAAGTATATTGTATCGAATACAATAATTTTGTACCAAATGTTTTTTTTTTCTTTCTACATATATATATATATATAAAATATAAATTATCGTACGATGATTGTTAAATTGGCTATTCGTTGATGATTAAAAAAGATCCACATTAAATGATTAAAATTTGCACAAAAATTAAAAAAAGCACGTCTTGATGTAACATGGAAACCGAGTCACCAAAGGCCAATTTTAAGAACAATCAGAATATCAAATATCAAATATAATACTATGATAGCCAGTGTGCTTTTGTATAAAAGGGTAAACGACTCAACAATTCCAATAAAATTAAATGAATAATCCATTGCGTTTAAACATGCTCTAGTATTAGTAGGAAACCTTTTATATTATTAATAAACAGGAAATATCTCGTTTATCAAAAAATAAAAATAATTAAAATTTTTTCATAAATGATAATAAAATTTTAATATTTTTAATAACATGATAATATATGAATGATTGATAATAGAAAATTAATATAATTTAATTAATAATAAATTACATTAAAATTCTATCATGAATATAAGATTTATGTAAAAATTCATAATAAAATTCTTAATTAAGAAGCTTCTAACAAAGCATAAAGACGTCCGTAATGAACATAATTAATCTCTCCATTAGCATCAAATAAATTTTGACAAGGTTAAAGGAAAAAAAAATTAGTCACAGTCATTTTGATTTTTTTTTTTTTATTAACAATCTAAGCATTCTCTTATCCTGGGTGAAAAATTGGTTTAAAAAAAGGATCAAAATAAATTAAATAGAAAGAAAGTGTAAAAAAAGGAAAATTTTAAAATTTTACAAGTAAGGAAAAATACTAATTATATATTTCAAATTTTAGTTTTTTTTCTCATTTTTTCCAGAAAAATTTGAAAATTTAAAGTTTTATTTTTATACCATTTTCTTTCTATAAATCTAAACAAAGGGTTAATCTAATCTAACCAACAATAGTCAGGTTCAAGTTTTTTTAAAAAAAGATGAAATGTAAGAGAAAATAAATTAAAATCCTTTAAATGCCCAAATACTATATCTCTGGCTGACATGAAGCAGATTTTTTTATTGGGGGGCTAAATATCAGCTTTCACTCTAGGGTCCTCTTCTGTTAGATGCTCTGAAGATAGTCCAAAACCATATCGATCTTTGTTAACTTTTAAAATTCTCAATTAGAATTATATTATAATCACAAAATTAATGCAAAAATAAAAGCAACTAGTAGCAACAAAGAGGGGACAGAATGTGAACCGTGTAAGGTCGTTGTGTTTCGTGGTAATTAATAATTTGTTCATAATTTTCTTTTCCTAAGTTTGGTGATTTTTGCCGGACTAGACAACTACCAGTTGTTGCGGCTCTTTCAAGAGAGAGAAATCGGAAAGAGAGAGACAACTGAGGAGAAATATTTCAGAGAGAAGATGGCGACTGCTGTGAAGGTGGGATCTCAGACTCAGACTCACCACCATAATCACTTCTACTGCCATTTCAGCTTCAGCTGCTCCCTTTGATTCACCCAACCTCCTCCTGCTCCTCCTCTTCTTCTTCGTCTCCGTTTTTGTCTTTGACGACTTCTTCTTCAGGTACACTTTACTGCACATTTATTACTTTCCCTCTTGTATTCTTTCTCTGCCCATCATTCCGATTGCTGTCGAGCTCTGTAAAGTATCTTCATTTTGTATAGATCTTCTCCATTACATTGATACTGTTCAAAGAGGGATGTGGCTTCGCTTTGTTTCTTTGATTTGAGCTGTAAAATTTGTGCTTTTGGCGATGATTCTGATCCTGTTGTACCTTTTAATCTTGAAATTTATATGAATATCATCACATTTTGGTTATGGATAACATATCTAGTTATCTCTCTTTTCTTTTTTGGTCGTATTTTGGAGCTTAGGGGCCTCTGAGAAGTATAACAGCTGAAATTAATTCAATGTTTCAATATTTGGGTTCATATTATTTAAAAGCTGCATTAGAAATTTCTTCTAACATTACTTGAAATATATCTTTGGATCTCGGAATATGCTTACATTTTGCGTTTTCTCGTCCTCATAGCATAAATTTTCTAAGATCCGACAGTGCCACGGGTCAAAATTTACTTTTTGCTTCAGATCCACTGATAATATCTTCAGTTTTCTTGATGACGGTTTAGTGGCGGTTCCTTTTTTTTTTTGTAAGTTTGGAGGGGGTTTTTCTGTTCATGGATACTTTGGGATTTATGTCGTTGTGCAAAGACAGGATATATAGACACTTACCATATTAGTTCCATATGTAAGTGCGTTCCTCTTATGCATGATGTACTCACTAGTCGCTGATAGGAATCTGAAGGTTCAGAAACTGCTAAAGGTGATTATTTTACATTTTACGAGTTTTTTTTTTTTTTTTTTTACGAAAATATGGTGTTGAGACTTGCTGCTGTCAGAGTGATAACCTTTGTTTTAGTGAATATATGACTATAAATCAGAGGGTTTTGTTGAAACTTTCATAAAGAATTGATTGAGGGAATAAGAATGCACTTGCTGATATCATAAATGAGCGCAAGCTTTGATCCTCGCTAACTGGATATGAAATTGCTTCCAATGAATCAAGGAAATAGCCTTATTCTTGTCATGGCTTCTGTTTTCTGGATTCTTGTTATCATTGTTCCTAATTTCACTTCTTCTCTTGATTTTTCCCAAGGATTTATTCTTTTGGAATGGAAAGCTAGTACTGCATGCTTCTTCTATAAATTTCAATGATAAGGAAAAACAACACCTTTACTCTCAAACTCACTGATTCCCTTGTTGATAAGAATGTGGAGCATAAATCTGTTAAAGTCTCAGCTGGGGAATTATGCCTAATACTCATTATTTTGTCCTTTTCACTGTTCGCAGTATTACTTTGAGTACCACCCCAGCGCACCAGTACTGTTTCTTATTTGCCTCTTTTGGGCTCCTTGTATAGAAACACGATGGGTTCAAGATTCCCATCTCATCAGCTTAGCAATGGCCTGTATGTATCAGGCCGCCCTGATCAGCCAAAAGAAAGGACTCCCACAATGAGCTCAGTTGCCATGCCCTACACCGGTGGTGACATCAAGAGGTCGGGAGAATTAGGGAAAATGTTCGACATCCCTATGGATGGTTCTAAATCCAGAAAATCTGGACCCTTAAATAATGCTCCATCAAGGACTGGATCATTTGCCGGTGCTGCTTCACATTCTGGACCTATCACATCAATTTCAGCAGGTCGTGCTGGCTATACCACATCAGGTAATGTATCTGCTGGAGGAGTGTCAGCCTCAGCCTCAATGAAAAAGACAAGCTCTGGACCACTGAATAAACATGGGGAACCAGTTAAGAAGTCGTCTGGTCCTCAATCTAGTGGAGTAACACGCCAAAACTCTGGTCCAATTCCACCAGTTCTTCCTAAGACTGGCCTTATTACATCTGGCCCACTTAATTCATCTGGGGCTCCAAGGAAGGTATCTGGTCCATTAGAGTCAACAGGGTCAATGAAATCACATTCCTTTTCTGTTGCCCAGAATCCAGCTGTGACCACTCTTAACCTAGATGATGAATATTCATTCAAGAAGAACTTCCCAAAGCCAATATTGTGGTCTGTAATACTGATTTTTGTTATGGGATTCATTGCTGGGGGTTTCATTCTTGGAGCTGTTCACAATGCCATTCTGCTTATTGTTGTAGTAATTCTTTTTGGTGCTGTTGCTGCATTATTCACTTGGAATAGTTGTTTTGGGAGGGGAGCCATTGTCAGTTTCATTTCTCATTATCCTGATGCCGAGCTCAGAACTGCCAAGAATGGGCAATTTGTGAAGGTCTCTGGGGTAAGTAAATCTTTTGATACTGACATATGCTTGATGGGAAAAGGAAATCCTGAACAAATGCTGATGCCTAACAACCCATTTCCTTTTGGACCCATTTTCTTTTTCATTTATTGGTTGGCATGTAATTGATTTCTATGTAATAGATATCCTCTATTTCTCTTGTCTGGAACTGTATTATGCTGGCAATTATATTGTTATATATGTGTAAATGAGAGAAATGGACCAATGGTTTGTTGTGCCTTTTTGAAGGTGGTTACCTGTGGCAATGTTCCCCTTGAGTCCTCATTCCGAAAGGTTCCCAGATGTGTCTATACATCTACAAGCTTGTATGAATATAGAGGATGGGATTCAAAACCAGCCAACCCAAATCATCGCCGTTTTACATGGGGACTCAGATCAGCAGAGGTAATTGTGATAATTTGTTATTTAATTTTAATTTGACAAGGCTTTGAAATTTTGCTCTTTCCCTAATCTAAGTGTGTACTGGATAAAGATTACTTTTTGAGTGTGTCTCTAGATGCCACAGCTGTGAAGATAACATTGATTTCTGATAGCATACATTTTTCCCTTTTGAGTGCTTTTCACCTTTCTCTTGTCATCAAATCTACTCGGTTTGCTTATTCTTACAATTTTTTTTTTTTTTGTTATATTTCCTTCTATACCCTCCAATCAAACTCTTCATTTAGCTCTTAATGGAATAGAAATCCAGGTTTTACACTTTTGGCTTTCAGTGAGTAATTTGTCTGGGGCTTCTAATTTAAGCTCTTTCTGATTTTGGGGGGCATTTATTTGATCTTGACTACAGTGTTCTATCACTATTAATAAGTGTATTGTTATATCTGATGTTCACTAAGTATTGTGCATATAGCTATTTTATTTGGGAAGTTTTGGGTTCAAATCTAGTCAAACAAATAATCTAATTCAAACTGTTTTCATGTCTGTGCTTGACATGTCCTTATCGGGATGCAGCTTGTGTAGTTGGGGTTTTCATAGTCTAAACTATGAGACTTGGCTAACTTAGGGGTTTGAAAACATTATTTTGCTGTTTTACTTAATGCAGAGGCACGCTGTGGATTTCTACATCTCTGATTTCCAATCTGGATTAAGAGCACTAGTTAAAACAGGTTACGGTGCAAGGGTGACTCCCTATGTTGATGATTCTGTTGTGATTGATGTCAACCCAGCCAATAAAGATATGTCCCCAGAGTTTCTTAGATGGTTGGGCGGGAGGAATCTTTCAAGTGATGATCGTATAATGCGGTTAAAAGAAGGGTAAAACTACTTTCTGTTGCTAAAATGATGAATTTTCCAGGCTATCTACTGCTAAAATTAAGTTGTTTAGGTTAATTAATTTCTGTAGTTTTGAGACAACCAGGCGTTCTTGCTATGAATAACATCAATTGGTGGTATTTAATGGGCCTGCTGCCATTTTTGTGATATATCATGTCTAGCCTGGTACACGACTTGATATTATGCTTCCTAAAAGTTAAGATAGTCATGACCAAGTTTTAATAGTGTTTTCATTTAGCAATTGAGATTGGGAAGCTGGAGGGGATGTTATTACGAGACTGGTGCCGTTGATATATTTTTGCAGGTACATAAAAGAAGGTAGCACAGTTAGTGTTATGGGAGTTGTTCAGAGGAATGAAAATGTGCTTATGATAGTTCCTCCACCAGAGCCGCTGGCTACTGGATGCCAATGGGCTAAATGTATATTTCCAGCTAGCCTTGAGGGCCTTGTTTTGAGATGTGAAGATAGTTCAAAGATTGACGTCATTCCAGTGTAGCCAATGCGCCCACCACACCAGAAAGAATCCTCTTAGGTACTCGTTCTTTGTTCATGTAATGTCGGTAAAATCAATGATGATGAACATAGTGGTTGATGTTGTTTGTAACTAAGTGTGAAGATTCTACTATTGACGGCCGGTATTTTTTGTTTTTTTTTAACTTTGTTCCACACTATAGTCGCTTCTAGTTAATTGTATAGCTAATGGGAATTCTTATTCGTTAATTTTTGCTGGAGATATTTCACTTTTTCTTTTTTTAATGTGAGAAGTTGTTGTTCAGAGGAACTTTATTGTTTTTGCATTGTCAAAGGAATATCTATGATACATGGTTTGTGGAGTAAGTTCTATAGCCAATGGGTTGGCCGGCTTTATGCTAGCAAGGCATCATCTAAACATAGCTTCTTTTTCTATTTTGAGTTTGTAATTAGTTCGTACAAAATGGATATCATACCAAAAAAAGTTAACAGTCGGAGAAACACTTGGAGTCAAGATCACTCGTATAAGAAAAAAGGCTGAAGAGTTTTTTAGAGTAAGACTTTCACTTCTTATGTGAAGGGGTGCTCTTGATATGATGTAGAGACACGGGACATCCTACGTTAAAACAGTTTCTAAGCAAAATGTTTGTCTTATGAATATAGAAGAGAATAGAGAAATGGACTAGTGCTGCCCGTCGTGAGTATGGCTGTCGAAGTGCCTGCGTAGAGAGGAGCAATAATAAATGATGCAAAAAGCCTCTGAATTAATTTATACAATAATTTCTCTCATTAAATATTTTTTCTATCTGTCTATCAATAATGTATTTATTATCTATTTTCTGGTTTTATAGACATTTATTATGTATTTTTACTTTTACTGCTATTTATTAGTTTTTTTTAATTTTAATCTATTTATCTCAAACAACTGGAAAAACAATAAATAAAAATGGAAGGGGTATCATTTTGCTTTTGGCATTGAAGTCTCCACCTTTTCTTTCTTTGCATGTGGTTTGTTTGATAGATCCTTTTTAGGATTTTATAATATTTTGTGCAATGAATACTAATTTTATGATTTTTTTTTTTTGGTAAGCAATGCTAATTTTACGAGTTGAACTATGTAAATGAAAATAATACTTGAAAAGTACTATAAAGTGTAAAATTTTTCATTAATTATATAATTCTAAAATCCAGCTGAATTGTCATGTAATTTAGGGATTTTGTGCAATTTATTAGTATGGCAAAAAAAAAAAAAAAAAAAAAAAAAAAAAAAAAAAAGCCCTCCTTTTTTGTTACAGGGGGGAAAAAAAAAAATAGCGTTAAAAGGAAGTGGCGTGGTGAAATAACTTTCG
>JANHAO010022904.1:0-12049 GCA_026873985.1 Saraca asoca
ATTGCATGAATACTTAGTAATCAATGAAGGATTAATCTCAAGTTTAGTGACTCCTTTGGACTGGTTATCTCTTGTATTTCTGTAACAGTTTCTGTTTATTTATTTTCCTACCATTTAAGCTACTGCAAACCAACCCCCCCATTCATTCATCTCTTAATTAGATTGTTAATATTAGAATATCCAAGGGCTCGACCTGGGCTGCCTTATACTGTAAGAAGCATAGGGTAAATCAGCTTATAAATATTGTAATTTGACTGGCCTCGGCAGCCTGCCATTGAGCCCCCCATGTTTTTAATGGTTTAGATCTTAGGTGTGGTGATATGAGGCATGTATGCCCTGCTGTATAGAAAATTCCCTATTAGCATATAGAAACCTTAGATTTTAGGTATGGTCTGCTTGTACCAACCTGACTATTCCCTCTTCTATGTAGATGTCGACATGTCATAAGCGTCGTGGTTACCAAGTAGGGGGTGTTGACATTCTTGACTCCCTAGATCAGAGTACGGAGCAGATGCATGTCAACAAAAAAGTATCCCCTAGGAGTGGTGAGGTCATTGAGGAGTTCGTGGCTCGTCCTAACCCTACTGAGGGTTAATAGGTCGTTGGGAGATAGAGGCCTTCTTCTCGCATGATGTTTATTCACTATATTTCAACTATTAAGCTTGATAACCTTGGGGAAATAGCTCTAACGTACTGCTTCCCTAGGGGTTGTCGCTTCATGGCACCCTTACCTGATGATCACGTAGTTTATCCTCCTTTAGGGTTTATTGCTATTAGCATCCACCATCTTGATGCTAGGCTTAGGTTCCCAGTTCTCCCTTATAATATTAATTTATTAAATAAATTAAAACTTTGCCCTTTCCAGCACACACCTAACTTTTACTCTTATCCTTGCTCTTCTTTGTCTTGGGAATAACCTCCCACCTCCTTCTGCAAGGGTTCTTTTCTATCTTTACTATATCAAGGGTACAGGTAGTGACAAGTCAAGTCAGTGAGACAAGATATACTACCTTATAGCTCGCCAGACTGACCACAAGACAATCTTGCCCCAAAGTGATGCAAAGGGCAAGTCCAATGTGGGAACTATAAAACCCATTGGTTTTATATTTCTTTCCCATCTCTTCATCATCTTCATAACTTTGGGTTCATCCTTACTTTTAGTAAATAAGCTGAAGATGTGCGAGCTTGCATAAGTATATATATTTATTTTATTTTTAGTTTGACACTCTATTTCATTTCGCAGACAGAGTTGGTAAGGAGAAGTCGATATTAGGGGCAGAGAAAGTTAAAGTGCTTGGCCAATTTGCTATTGTGGATGGCCTCAAGAACAACCTCAAATTTAACGAGGATCTCCTATGCTCTCACAAGCTTGCTTCGACTTTGAACATTGAGTTCTTTGATAGCACCAAAAACATCAGAGCTCCTGAAATTAAGGTGGTTAGCCCAGCAAACTTTTAGGAGTACACAGATATGGTGATGCTCAACCTTCTCATGCCACCAACCCCTCTTTCTACTCAGTCTGCTGACCCTGCTACTGTCATGACCACATCAGCTCCTACTATTGCTGCAGTCCCTGCTATTGCGAATCAATCTTCTTCCTTGGCAATAGCAGTAGGGACCTCGCAAGCACTACTTCCTACTTTGCAGCCTAAGGTGGTCGAGGTCCTAGATGAGCCAGTGAAAGTTTCTACTCATATGGGTTTAATTACTCCTAATGATGGGGTGAAGGCAAAGTCCCCATCCAAGGCCCCTGCCAAAAAGCAAAAGGTGGACAAGGGGAAGGAAGTGGTGGCTGAAACCAAACAAGTGGCACCTGAGGTCCTGCCCCAAAAGCAATCTAATAGCCTTGGCCCTAAGGCAGGGGATTATTATGACTTCCTCTGGGAGAACATAAACCTAATCCTAGGGACCCACATTAAGCCACTGGAGTCGAAGGAGATGTTTGGTGAGGGCTTGATGGGCTATATAGCTCGCCATAGTATACTAGTAAGTTAAGTTCTTTCACCTTGGTTCTTTTGCTTCTTTGCAAGGTAATTTAACCATTTAGATTCTTAAAGCACACTGGGGGTGATAAAGTTAAGAGACAAGCTCTTAGCTTAGGAGAAGGATAAGAAAAAACTTAAGAGCGACCTAGCCACCATGACAACTGAGGCGTTAGGGATGAGGAACAAAACGTAACTACTTGAGACCCAGCTAAGAAATGCTAAAGTGGCTAAGATGGAAGCTAAGGAGGCCTTGTCTTGTGAGGAAGCAAACTACAAAGCTTTCACATCCAACCTTACTTTGAATCTCAATAAGGTTGTCAACGAGCTATCACAAGTGAAAGACAACCTGGACGTGGCGGTGCAGTAAGTTGAGGCTGTTGAAAGAGAGAAAAAGGCCATAGTGCAGTGAGCAGAGGCTGTGGAGAAGGAGAAGGAGGTGGCCAAGAAGGAGGTCACTTAGGCAAGAGAGGAGACTGTTTAAGTTAAGGAGGAGACCACTGTGCTTGTTGCGAAAGCAGACAAAGATGCAGTGTCTAAAACCACTGTTTGCTTCTTGTACACCTTATGGAAAGAGCACCTGAAGATGAATTTCTCCTTTTTTAGTGAGGATGTTCACAAGGCTATTAAGGACTTTGAGGAAGCTATAAAGGCAACTCCTCCAACTAAAGGTGCGAAGGCCATAGGTGGAGTTGCTCCTACTCAGGGTAACTTAAGGAGAAAGCAACTCATAGATCGTGGAGATAGCTAAGGTGACTACTGATGACCAAATGATGGATGACCTGCTCGCCTCTTATGTCAACCTTCTAGCTTACCAGAGTATAGCTCCTAAGGACTATCCTTCCTCTTGGGTCACAACAGTTGCAATCTAAATAAGCTTCTTCTTTTTTTTTTAGTTTTATTTTTTGATTTTTCATATGTACATTTACCTCGTTAAATGAGGTTTTTAATGAACTTCTTCTTTTATAATTTTCTTCCTTTATTTTTCTAATTTTTAATAGCAGTCAAGTTGTAGATGATAACTCAAAGGTTAATGCCAAGTTAATGCCAAGTTAAAGTAAAGAAATATTTAAATTATAACTTTGTTAATCATGATGATAACAAAACCACTAAGTTAATGCCAAGTTGAATGCTCGGTAAGTTGTAGATGATAACTCAAAGGTTAACATAAATGCACCTCAGCTCACAAACCTTGGCTTAATAAACATTAGTCAAGTTGAATGCCAGTAGGTCGTAAACAATAACACATAGGTTAACATGAATAGACCTCAGCTAGCAAACTATGGCTTGATAAATATTAGTCAAGTTAAATGCTTAATAAGCCACAAATAATGACTCTCAGGTTGACATGAATAGGCCTCAACTAGCAAACCATGATCTTGTTTGGGTTAGAACTAAGATGAATGCTCAGTAAGCCACAAATGACGACTCTTAGTTCGACCTAAATAGGCCTTAGCTAGCAGACTATGACTTTTTTAACCTTGAAAATAGCTTGCTTCTTGTATAATACTTTGTTGAAAATTTATTCAAAAATTAGTAAACACAGACATAAAGATATGAGGAAAAACTTAGGTGTTTTTATTAATATCTGAATAACATTATAGGATTAGAAGGGAAACCTTAAATTTATTGAAAATATGGGCACGGATATTTAGCATTCCAAGCTCATGGAACTTCAGCTCCATTCATATTTGTTAAGTGATAAGCTCTGTTTCCCAAGTCTTCCTTGATGATATATGGGCCCTCCCAGTTCGAACCTAGTGTCCCATCATTGGCCTTGCAAGCTCTAAGAAGAATAAGGCGTAGTACGATATTACCAATTTTGTAGTTCTGAACTTGAACCTTCCTGTTGTAGTATTTCGTGACTCATTGCTGATAGGTCACAATCTTATAGCGAACTATTTCTCTTGTCTCTTCTACAAGGTTAAGGTTTGTAACAAGTAGCTGATTGTTATCCTTTAGATTAAAGGTAGCTGTTCCCTGTGAAGTTACCTCAAGTTTTGTTGGCATCATCACCTCGAATCTGTACACCACTAAGAAGGGAGTTTCTCCTGTGGTGCTACGAGTTGTGATTCTGTAAGCCCAAAGCACCTTCTACAGCTTATATACCCATGTTCCCTTGTTAGCCTCTAACTTCATCTTCAGGATCTGTTTGATGATCTTGCTAATATCCTTAACTTGTCCATTAGCCTGATGATGGTCTATAGTTGAGAAACTCTTCATAATCTTGAGATTATTGTAGAACTTGATAAACTGCTCACAATTAAATTGGGTCCCATTATCAGTCACAATCTGCTGAGGAACTCCAAACCTACAAATAATGTTAGTCCATACAACCTTTTCAATCTTCAAGGTAAAGATCTCTACTAGTTCCTTTGCCTCTGCCAAATTGGTAAAATAATCCATAGCAACCATTGCATGCTTGCACTTCTCGTGACCTATCAGGAGTGCTCTAATCAGGTCCATGCCCCAGATCGTGAAGGGCCATCGACTGACCATCTATTGCAAGTAGGCTGGTCGAGCTCATGGGACTTTAGCTAACCTTTGGCACTTGTCACACTTCCTAATGAGGTCAATGGCAACTTACTTCATTATAGGCCAGTAGAATCTCTATTGGAGTGCTTTTTAAGCTAGAGAAAGCCCTCCAGCATGATGCTTGAAATGGCCGGCATGAATCTCCTTCAGGACGGTGTCACAGTCGTGGCCTTTTATGCATCTTAGGAGTAAAGTTGAAAATCCCCTTTTATATAGCATGTCATCATAGATGTAATTCTAACTACTCGAGCTCGCAAACGACATGCTTTTGGCTTATCTTCTAGCAGCTTGCCATCTTATAGGTAATCCAAGATTGGACCATTCATAAGTCCTATGCCATGATAATTACCATCACGATATCTTTCTGCTTTGTGCTCAGTGATAGCAGGAACTCCACTAGGATTGGCCCCAAGAAGTCTACATCTTTGGTTGTGGCCAAGCGAGCTAATGCATCCGCATGCATGTTTTGGGCTCACAAAATCTGATTGACCTCTATCTCTAGAAAAAAAAACCAAGCAATTCCTAAACTTTCTAAAGATAGATGGCCATCTTCGACCCTCTCATCTGATATTCGCCCCGTACATGACAAACTACAAGTTAGGAATCACTAAATATCTTTAGATTTTTAGCTCTCATCTCTCTTGCCAGGCAAAGCCCTGCCAATAGTGTTTCATATTCTGTTTCATTATTTGTGGCCTGAAAATCAAATCTCACTGCATAGAGGATTTTATGTCCTTCTAGGCTGATCAAAAGTACTATTGCCTAGCCTACTACTCGCTCGATGACCCGTCAACATACAACTCCCAATATGGATCCTCTAAGGCCTCTGCTTCCTCTTTCATGAGCCCTGTGAACTCTATAATAAGATCTGTCAAGGCTTGCCCCTTGATTACTGGTCTTGGCCTATACTCAATGTCGAACTAGACCAACTCGACTGCCCACTTGAGTAGATGACCTAAGGTATCTATCTTCTGTAAGATCTGCCTAAGTGGGAACTGCGTGAGAACCTCAATGCTATGCACCTAAAAGTAAGGTCACAACTTCCTTGATGTCATCACGAGGCAGTAGGCAAGCTTCCCCATCGGTGAGTACCTCATCTCAGCACCTAGTAGGCTCTTACTCACATAGTAAACTAGAAATTCAGCTCCACCTTCTTCTCATATCAAGGCTACACTGAGAGTGTGTTGAGATACTCCCAAGTAAATAATAAACTTCTCACCTTCCTTTGGTTTGGAAAAAAAAGGAGCTTGACCCATATATTCCTTCAGCTACTGGAAAGCAACCTCGCACTGCTTAGTCCACTCAAACTATTTTACCTTCTTTAGTACATCAGATAAGGGGACGCACTTGTTGTCACTTCCAAGATAAATCTGCTGAGTACTGTGACTTAGCCATTAAGGCTCTATACATCCTTGATTCTGGTGGAAGATCTCATGTCAATAAGTGTCTTGATCTTTTCAGGGATCACCTTAATTCCCTTATTATTGACTATGAATTCGAGGAACTTTCTTAAAGCCACCCCAAATGCATACATGAGTGGATTCAGCTTCATTTGATATCTCCTTAGAATTTGAAACATTTTCCCCAGATCATGCACATGGTTAGCGACCTATTCAAACTTCACCAACATGTCGTCCATATACACCTCCATTGTCTTCCCAATCTATTCCTCAGACATCATATTAACTAACCGCTGGTAGCTCACCCCTGCATTCTTCAATCTGAAGGGCATCACCTTATAGTAGTATAGCCCGTGGTCAATGATAAATAAGGTATGCTCCTCATCTTGTGGGTCATGGGGATTTGATTATATCCTGAGAAAGCATCCATGAAGCTGAGGAGCTGATGACTAGCAATTACATCCACAAGCTAATCAATCCATGGTAGAGAGAAGCTATCCTTTGGACACACCTTATTGAGGTCTGTGAAGTTAATGTAGGTTCTTCATTTCCCATTCTTCTTCTTTACAAGTACAGGGTTGGCCACCCAAGTTAGGTAGTAAGCTTCTCGGATAAACTTGTTAGCTAAAAGTTTATCCACTTCTTCCTTGATAGCGACGTAACGCTTAGTAGTCATTGGCATCCTTTTCTAACAAACTGGCTTATGATAAAGGTCAATGTTGAGCTTATGTGATAGGACCCCATGGTTAATCCCTACCATGTCCTCATGGTTCCAGGTGAAGACGTCCAAGTTCATTTTAAGAAATTTAGCTAGCTGGGTCCTCACATTTGGAGACAAGTTTTTTCCCAGCTTAAGGCATCGAGCTCTTCCACTGGACTAGTTGCTTTGTCTGCATCTACCTCATGGGGGTCGAGGTCATGGCTGACCCCTGTTGCGCTCACAACTCGTGATTCTCCACCAGAAACCACATTAACCTTCTTCTCCCTTACCCCCAACTCGACTACATCCTTGTAGTAGCATCAAGCTATGTGTTACACAATTCACACACATCTAACTCTATTGGGGGTCAGGAATCTAATGGTAAGTGTCCTGGTTAATGTGACCATGTCCAGGTCATTCATTGCAGGTCACCCCAGTACCACATTATATGCTAAGGGACAATTGATAATCAAAAAATTTGCCAAGATAGTCGCTTGGCATTCTAAATCCTTGAGAGTAATGGGAAGCATAATCTGCCCCACTGGTACTACTGCATCTCCTGTGAAGCCGTAAAGGAGCTTTAGGGAAGGCTTCAATTAGCCAGTGCTCAAACTTATCTATTTGAAACATCCTTTGTACATGACATTTACCGAGCTATCAGTATTGATCATTATTCTTTGCACCTTGGCATTGCCAATTCTAGCTCGAATGACTAGTGTGTCATTGTGGGGAGAATGTACTCCTCATGCATCTTCATCCGTAAAGGTGATGCTATCCGAGGTTGGCCTTACTTTCTTGGCAGGTCTTTCAAATTCACTGTGACCCCTGAGAAAGATGAGATTTGCTTCTTCTGGCACGTAACGTTAGTGTGACCTATTTGAGGTACCTATGATATGAGGCCTACCATGGATTGTGATTATG
Source organism: Saraca asoca (assembly GCA_026873985.1). Lineage (NCBI taxonomy): Eukaryota > Viridiplantae > Streptophyta > Magnoliopsida > Fabales > Fabaceae > Saraca > Saraca asoca. The sequence goes on from JANHAO010022904.1 coordinate 7,539, forward strand.
GTTTTCACTATAGGTGCCTGCTTTTGCTCATAAGCCCACTACGGTTGCTGTTGTATTAGTTACTAGGGCTGTTGAGTTCACTGTCCCACAGGTCGCACCACATAATCTCTTAAGTGACTTCTCTTAATCAGATTCTCAATCGCATCTTTGAGTGCTCAGCAATCCGAAGTATTGTGCCCGACTTTATTATGATAGGCATAAAACTTGTCTTTGTTTTTGAACCTATTGGGAGTCCTTATAGAATTGGGCTTCCCAAAGTCCTCCTTATTCTTCTCCATTGCAAATATCCTATCCTAAGTTTCTGATAGGACATTGTAGCTATCATGACAACCTTGACGCTGAGGTCACTCATTCCAGGCCTTCTTTGCAGCCTGATTATTGGAGCCATCCTTCTAACTCTCCTTGCCATTCCCGCCATTGCTCCTCTTTTTATTCTAATTAGAGCTATTTACCTCATTTTTCTTATTGAACTTTTTAGGGCTAAAAGCCTTCTACCACCTAATCTCTTTGGTAGTTCGCTCATAAAACTCACCCAAGTCCCTCACTGGAGACTTGTATATGCTCTCATACAACTTTCCATCCTTTCAAAGTCCTGCTGAGATTGCTGTCAGGATACTTTTATCTGAGTGATTATCCATGCTACTAACCTTATGTCTAAACCTAGTGATGTAGTTTATTAGTGATTTGTTCTGTTGCTAAAAGACCATTGTGAGGTGGCAGGACAGTGTAAGTTGCCTCCTTAGTGCCTTATATTAGTTGATGAATCTCTTTTGGCACTCTTCCTAATTGTCAATACTACAAGCTAGGAGACTCTTGAGCCATGTTCAAGGTATGTCTCCAAGAGTGGCTAAGAAGATGCGACACTTGACTAGAGAATTGGTCATCTAAAGATCCATCTATACATTGAATGTGTCCATGTGGTCGTATAGGTCACTATCCCTATTGTATTGCGAGATAATGGGAATCTTGAACCTGTGAGGGAGAGGCTATGTCTTGATCTCCCTGGTGAATGGTGTTTTCTCCTCATAACGATCTCGATAATCCTGAGCCAAAGGGCGTTCTTCTAATTGCTATACCTTCTTAAGCAGTTCCTCTACTATTAGGTCCTTTGCCTTAGACCATTGGCTGGGAAATCGCCAGCTCTTTACACTTTCTTAGTCATGGAAGTGGCAATCTAGGGTTCTATGCCTTCTCCTATATCCTTGATCCAGTGAGTCTCGATCTAGAATATGTCCCTAACTAGCCCTGTTCTAGCCTCTAACTCGATGCGAACCCCCACATTGCTGATTATCTCCATCATTATCCTCATGCCACGCTGTGACCTAAATATGCTCGCAACTGATCTCTATGTGTCTGTCCTCATTTGGGTTCACCTAGACCCTTGGTCCCATGGAGCGAGGTGCAATATCATCCTCGTGAATTAAGCAAACCTCTGACCGAGGCCATAAGTTGGAAGAGCAAACTGAATCAGCACGCTAAGGTACTTCTCTGATTGGCCTTTCCTTTGGAGCTGACATTTCTTCTTGTGGCTGTTAAGTACTTCTCTGGGCATAGCGACCTCAACCTACCATTGTGCGCCCTGGGCTTGTGCTTGAGCCAATGCCCTAACTGCATCAGTCAATTCTCTCATCATGTTCTCAAGTGCTTCCTAACACTGATACCATGCTTGCACTCTATCAGTCCCAGGAACAATAGCAGCAGGTTGGCGAGGGGCCAATAGGGGCACGCCAGTGGCAGCACCTATAATGGGGTCGACAGAAGTGCCTATTGCAAAAAGAACTAGGCCTCCAACTGGTAATACATTTCACTGTTGTTCCATGTGACCCTCAAGCTGGTCAACTACAGTGTTTAAACGCCTGATGGTTCTCCCTCTAGCCATTACAATATAACATATAATAAACAAGAATGCAGTTTATGGCCCTTTCTCTAGTGCCAAAATGTTAACGTACAAATCTAGTCAACTAAAGTCCAAAGGCCAAACTACAAATCGAGAATACAAGATAACAAGAAAGAGAGAGAGGGAGAACAAGAAGACAGCAGAAAGTTTTTAACATGGTTTGACCTAAATCAATGCCTACGTCCACGACTGTTAATCTCTGTATATTTTGACCAAGTAACAACATGTACTGATTGTATATGCCTTGTACAATGATTTCAACCCCGTGACTGGAGTGTTACAATTTGAATGTAATTCAAAAAAGGAAAAGAATCATGAATTGATTCCACTTCCATAACAGATAATATTTGATTTAGAAATAGAATTCTATTAAAATAAGCAACTAATTAATTTTCGATTCTGAAAGTTGACTCATTCTCGAATTGAATCACTATGAGCTTCTGGATGATGGCTTGGAAAGCGTGCTTCATGCTATGGGCTAGACTTCATCCTCAATGACCTGAAGTTACACGTAAGGTTGCTTTGACCCTTGAACACCAGCAATCTGAGTTCACATTTAGTGATCTAATGACTTACTCCGACGACCTCAATCCTAAATGAACTGGATCCTTATCAACTGGATTTGTCCATTGGACTTCTACTAAGTCATTTGTATAACTCGAAAATATCCACAACAATATCATATTCAAAAGTAATACTATATTTATTTATTTTATTTCACAAATTATTTCTAACTGTGGATTTGATATAATAAATTTAAAATTTATTGTAAATATCCAATCAATTCACTTGTTGAAATTTTACAAAATGTACAAATAAATATACTAACCTAGTTGCATGTATCCTTAAAACTTACTGTACTTATGCCCTTTTGATATTTTCGTGAACGAATCACAACCACAAAACCCGACCCAACTTTTTTTGAAGACTGTAGACAGTGCCTAAGATTCCAATAGATATTTTCAACTCTATTAACTGATATTTAGTCAAACAACATTGAATGTCAATTTTGAAACTCTGTTGCATATATATGATGATACAACCTATACACAATACTTGCACCAGCTAAGAGCAAAAATAGCTTTGCTCTTAACAAAACACCATTATTCACCTGACCTTGATGATGTTTCAGATCTCCTACACTGCCCTCTTTGCCTTCTTAAGCTTCCTACTCCTAACATTGAAGAAATTCAAGCTATCCTATCCCAAAAATTCCAGAAAAACCTCACCCTCAGGGCCATGGCAAATTCCTCTTATTGGCAACATACATCAGTTTGTAGGATCCCTACCCCATCACTCCTTAAGAAGTTTGGCATACAGATATGGCCCCTTAACATCTGCAACTCAGAGAGTTATCGCATTTGGTGGTTTCCACGCCGGAGATGGCCAAAGAGATCATGAAAACTCATGATGTAACATTCTCTAATGGACCTTATACTCTCAGTTCCAGAATTATTTCTTATAATTCAACAAGCATTGCCTTTTCTTCATATGGAAGCTATTGGAGGCAACTAAGAAAAATATGCACCGTGCAGCTATTAACTGCAAAGAGAGTCCAATCATTAAAATACATAAGAGAAGAAGAGGTCTCAGCTTTCATCAAAACACTTTCTTCAAATGAAGGATCTATTGTCAATCTCAGTAAGAAAATTTTCTCGCTCACAAACGCTATAATAGCCAGATTAGCCTTCGGAGAAAAGTCTGAAGACCAAGAATCATTCATATCAACCATGAATGTGATATTTAAGCTTGGAGGAGGTTACTCAGTGGCTGATCTCTATCCTTCAATCAAATAGCTTCAAGTGATTACTGGGATAAGGCCCAAACTCGAAAGACTGGGCAAAGAGATTGATAACATACTAGAAAAAATCATCAGGAATCTCAGAGAAAAGAATTCTAGTCTAAATGGGGAAGCCAAGGAAGATCTAGTTGATGTTCTGCTTAAGTTTCAACATCAAAGTGATCTTGAACATCCCTTGACTGATGACAATATCAAAGCTGTCGTCTTGGTAATTAAGTATTGTTTTTCATTTGCTATGATTGTCATTGTCATGATTATATTCCATTTAAGTTTGAATTTTTTATTGGCTAACTATTCCAATCAAAGTTAAACATATTTTATTGGTCAAGTTAAACCTATCCTTGATTAAGTGTGATTTTAAAATATTTAAATTTTATAAAATATGGATGAAAAATGGATCAAATTTAATTGTTGATCCAGGAATTATTTGAATTTTTATAATCATTAAAAAAGATTTTGCATTTTTTTTATATTGCAATAGTAAAATTTCTCTGTCGTCTTTGTTATTAAATTCAATTAAAAATCAAATTACATTAAATATTTATGTTTGTTTTTTATATTTTAAACGCCGAGCAATAACTCAAAGCTAATGCACTCATTTTCAGGATATTTTTACCGCTGGGACCGAAACTTCGTCAACCACTTCAGAGTGGACAATGTCAGAAATGATGAAAGTTCCAAGAGCTATGGAAGAAGCACAAGCTGAAGTAAGAAGGGTATGCGGTGGAAAAGGATATGTTGATGAGGAAGACATTCACCAGTTGAAGTACCTAAAAGCAGTCATCAAAGAAACCCTAAGGCTTCACCCACCTC
>JANHAO010022905.1:0-12050 GCA_026873985.1 Saraca asoca
AAAGCATGACAGTGGGAGAAGCAAACCGGTATGCGGAAGATGCAGTGAAGAGGTTCCTGGAAGCTGGGAAGGCAGCTCTTAAAGCTGGAGCTAATGAATCTGCCATTGTCACAATGAGGCCTTCACTTACTAGCAGAGTTGTAGTGGGACGTTTTGGCAGTCAGCTGAAAACCCAGTGATTCTTTCTTAGCACAAGTTGTATATACTAAGATATTTATGCCTCTTAGAAAAAGAAAAAGAAAAAGCCATATATCTAATATACTGCCTAGACCTAGTGACTTGTGAAACATGGCATGTATCACGGTGTAATATATTCTATTGTTTGTGTTAACAGCAGTCTGATAAAAAAAATATATTCCTTTAAATCTTGGGGAAATATTTGATTAAAAACATTTTTGGGAATCTTCACATCCTCGGATAAGTCTTTTGAAATTTTAAATCAAATATAAGAATTTAATATTTTTTTAAAACATATCCAAAAATGGAAGAAAGACTTTGTAAATCAAATTTCATTTTTGAGTTAATTAGAGAGTTTAGAAATGCTATGTGTTTATCCTGTTTCGGTAGGAACTCGTGTTTTTCCATTTGGCCTTTGCACATATCAACTCGGGGTTAACGAAAAGCTTGGGTTGTGGTGGCTCTTGTTTTCCTTGATATTGTAAGTGGCTAATGGCGACAAAAATGTTGGATTTTGGTATATAGGGCAGTCCATGTTTGGGGAACAAGGTAAAATAGGTAATAAGGAAGAAGATGCTATTTTGTCTTTTACTTTTGTTCGTTTTAAGAAATGAGAGGTCAGAAAATGATTATGAGAAGCCAAAAGCATCAAGAATTGAAGAGTCAGGATTTTAGTTCTTTCCGTAAGTTGAGAGACAGACACAGGAAACACAATCGTTTTGTTTCTTTTGAAATCTTAAATCAGCAAACCTTTGATTAAAAGAAAAAAAAAAAGATTTCTTTGTCCCACGCATCGGGAAGGTAGAAGCCGAAACAAATTTTAGCTATAAAAAAGTGTAAAAGTCCATTATTCCCTCTCAAAGATTTCATTTTCTTCAATTTTTTTTCCTGATATTCAAGCGCATTATTCCCTTACAAAGATTCCCTTTTCTTCAATTTTTATCATGGAAGTGGGAGTGAGAAAGAAATGGAATGACCATTTCATATTTATATTTAGTACTTTCAGGAATGAAATGAGCATTTTATTTCATTTTTATATTTGGTATAACAAAATATTATAGAAATAAAATAAAAAATAATTAATTACAGTAATATCAATAATTAATTATAATAATATTCTTATAACAAAAAATAATAGAACATTTATCTAAAAATAATAAAAAAACGTGTAAGACTTCAATTTTTCAAGTTATATGACATTTTATTTCATTTTTTTATTCTTCAAGTATATTAATATTTTTTTTTATAATTTTAACTAATCTTATATATTAATAAATAAATTTTAATTATCAAAATATTTTTATGGTAAAGATTATTGAAAGATGACATTGTTTATTATTTATTAATATAGAAATAATTTTAAAGTATATGAAAGATGTAAAAAAATAAAGGTATAAAAAAGTCAACTTATAAATGATGGAATGATCCATTCCATTAATCATGTGATAGAATGGGCATTTCTATTTCACAGCGCATACCCAATAAATTTTTTATCCATTTTTATTTTAATGTCATTTAACAAAGCATAACATTAATGACCATATGATACCGAGGGGATGAAAGAAGAGTGCAAATAAATGGTTAGATTTACATTTTTGTGGAGTGCATATAAACTTTTACAATTTGAAATCACAAAATAACATAATTGTAAAAGTGACCCAGTGATTAAATTCCAACCGTTGCTATATTGAGTTTTTGACAAACTTATTTTCATTTAATTTTAATATAAGTAATTCATTATTATATTAAAAATAATATAAAAATTTATTATTATTATTTTAAAATACTAAAAATATACATAATTTAAAATAAAAAATATCAAATTACATAAGTGACCCGCAAATTAAGTTTAAGCTCGAGTTTTATTGGATGTTTAATTTAGTTTAATTAACAAGGCATAAATTTATTTGCAAAGAAACAAGAAATGAAAATTAGTATTATAATTTAGTATATTAATGTATTAAAATTAGAAACAAAAAAGCTTATGTTGATGGTGGATTTCAATTCTGCCTAATCTAGCCAACCTGAGGAGATTTTTACGAGACCTAAGCTGTTATTCGATTGTTAAGACAGTAAGAAGGTGTAGAACGACTGGAGGAAGAAGGAGAAGAGCGAAGGACATAGAGGTTTAATGTAGCTCGGCTAAAATCGGACGACACCGGTCCCTACGTCCACGATAGCGTTTTATTTATCTGAGGACCATTTTACAGAATTCTGGTACAATGTTCTCAGCCTCTCTCTTTACAGAGGACTCTTCTTTCTTATTTATAGAAAAGAGGAGGTTATAAATATAATTACATAATTTATATTTCTGTTACATCAAATAATAAATATATAAGACAGTCTAAAGTATAATAAGTCTGCTTCTGCAGACTACTGGTTGATTTGTGTGAAATGCTTTCTATGGGTGGAACCCTTGAGCTACATTTTGCAGGATGGCGGTGCAAGTTGTCCATTGGTTATATGCTCGACCTCAACATGCTTCTGGCTAGGTGAGACACTGCGGGTCGTCTTTACTTTACGAGGTTGAACTTGAACAGGTTGCGAGCTCGAGCTATCGACAAGCTAAGATTTGTTGCTGGCGAGCTGGAGGCTTCTATTCAGCGAGCTGACTGTGCAGCAACCTCATAGTCAGGCAAGCTAGGTCTCTTTGTTAGACTTGATTTTTGTTGAGCTTTTGCTAACCCATCTTATGATACCGAATTTTATTCATAACAGTTTATAGGGACCAATCAAAACTAAATATTAGAGAGACCAAAAATATAATTAAGCCAAAAATGAAAAAGTTGAAGTGGAAAAAAAGGGTCTAGCCACCCATGAAAGAAGGAAGTAAAGGAGGAAAAAAGAAAAAAAAAAGAATGCGTGGTTGAAATAACATGAGCATATCTCATGTGTTAAAATAGAATTTTAAATATACTATCATAAATTTTAAATCTAATTAAATAAGTTTCAACAACTTTTAATAAAATTTATGATTTAGATTTTTCTATTATAAAGTAAATTGAGATACTTACTTAGCATTTAAAATAAATAATGAATTAGTACATTTAAAAAATCATGATAAATAATTTATTTTCAAAATAATTAATAGATCAAAACACTTAAACAAATATAAATTAGTTTTTAATATGACTAATAGATTCAAACTTTTTATTATCATAATAAGACATTCATTAAATATAAAAATCTAAACATTCAAAATAATTGTAAATAACCATTTTTTTGTAATAATTAATAATTTAATAAATAAAAAATAGAAGACGATAACATGTTAAATGTTTATTTAATTTTCAAAATAGAAGACTTATCTAATTAGTTTTTAAAATCTATAATAGTATATTTAAAACTCTATTTTATTACATTAGATACATTCAAGTTATTTCAACAATACATTTTTTGTTTTTTTTTTCTTCCTTCTTTTCTAGTGTAACCAAATCCATTTTTTCCATGTCAACTTTTTGGATTTTAGCTTAATTATATTTTTTATCCCTTTAATATTTACTTTGATCGCATTTAGTCTCCTTCTTTTTCGCATTAGTATTTTTATTTCTCATTTTAACAAAAGCTAGGAATTTGGATCAAAATTGTTATGATTTTGGTTTTAAATGGATCAAAATAGAATTTCATATTTTGAAGGAACTAAATATGAACAAAGTGTATATTAGAGGAATAAAAAATGCAATTAAGCCTAAATAATAACCCACTTTCATTAAATGTATTGGAAAAAATGGAATATTATATAATAATAAAATCATAAATTTTTTAAAGTCATTTTCAAATAAATTATTAAACTGTATTATATATTGATTGACAATATAGGCAATCTACTAATTGATTAATATTTAATAATAAGAAAAAATTATCAAACAATAATTTTAGATTATTATTCAATTTATCTACATAGAATAAATTGAAAATGACATAAATTTAACTTCTCTTGTCTGGTATGACTATGTGACAAGGAAGACTATCATGTTCCAATATATTTAAAGATTTTTAATATAAAAATACTAATAAATTTGTTATAATATTTTTAATATAATAATAAATTGATTATATTAAAATTGAACAAAAACAAATTGGTAAAAAATTCAAAACAAAACAACATATAGAACTTAATTGGCGGAGTCACTTTTGCAATTATGTTATTTTGTAGTTTTAAATTGTTAAAGTTCATGTACACTTCACAAACAAGTAAATCTAACTATTGATTGTAGTGTGCCATCAAGCTTCTCCATATCACATGATGGTTAGGGGTGGAAATGAGTCAAACTAGATCAAGCTTTGTTTTAGACAAACCAAGTTTATATTTATTGTGAGTATTTTTGAAACCATACAAATGGAATGGTAAAAGTCCAATAGACAGGCCTAACTCAACCAGGATTAAGGTCATTGAAGTAAGGCATTAGGCCTCTAGATACGAACTTAGATCACTGGTCAACAAAGATCAAAGCAGTAACTTTAAGTCGTCAAGGATGAGGTCTAGCATGTAGATCGAAGTACGCTTACTATGGTTAAACTTGAGAAAGGATGAACTTGCAGGAATTAACTTGCAAATATCAACTTACATGAATCAACTTGCATAATTAATTAATTGCCTGTTTTCATGGAAATTCATGAAGAAAAAGTTGATCCTGAATTCTTTTCTTTTTTTGAACTATGTTAAAATTGTATATCCTAGCAACTATAAATAGGGATTGAAATCATTATACAAAGGGGAGGAGAATTAGACAACAAACAGATACAAAATACTATGTAAAAATAGACAGAAAAAATATAATAACCGTGGACGTAAGCATCACCTAGGCTGAACCATGTTAAAAACTTCTAGTGTCTCCCAATTCTTCCTCTCTCTCTTTTTACGCTCTCAATTTGCAGTTTAGAGTTCTAAACTTGGGTTGACTAAATTCACACGTCAACAATATTATAAAATGATAGCCTAAACTTGACCCATTAGCCTATATAAGATCTTATTTTAGGCTTGGTTTGACTTTTTTAAAAAGCTTGGTCTAGCCCGTTAGTCTATTTAAAGACCTATATTCATAGATAGACTTTTAAATAGGCCAAAGGACCAAGGATCAAAAAGCCTTAAACAATAAGCGCATATATGCATAATATGTACCTAATATTGTAAAACTTATTTTGAAAAATCATGCAAGAACCAATTAACAAAACAAAGGAATAAATCCAAATACTCTTAAATCATAACACAAAATTATAAATTCAAGTATTCAATATCTAATTACAAGTTCAAATAACATCAAATTCCAACAACATCAACCAAAAAAATAGGCCGATAGGTTTTTGTAGATATTAAATATTAAATATAATTTATATAAGTCTTAAAAAAAATTGTAAATAGGCCAATCTTATAGGCCAATGGGTCAAGCTTTGAAAAAATTGGCCTAAATTATTTACATAAACATGTCTACTTATTAGCCACCATAGTCAAAGGCCTACCACAATGGATTTTAAATCAGTTTTTGGTGTTTTGGAAGATCATAAGCCATGTCGTTCTATTGCTTTTTTCCAGCATGGATTTTAAAAGATTGGCTATACACATTCCATTTTCTCTCACCAATTCTTGAAAGTCATTTGATAGTTAGAAAGTTATGTGAAAAGTACAATTTCTCTTGAATTAACAAATCGTTGTGTTGTTGTTTGACTACTGATGGTTGTTAAGACCGACAAAGATAAAACTAAACTGCCTAAGCTTATAGTTACGGTGAGTTAAGGTAGAACCTTAGAGACTGTGATTAATTTTTATGTGTTTGTAGTGTAAAATGGAGGGGTTGGATATCTAATTAGAATAGGAATTAAAATAGATAATTAAAGTGCAAGAAATAGAATAAAAAATAGAAGGGAAATCAAAGGAGAAAGCTTCAATCTAAGGGATTCTTGCAACCAATTTAGTGGCTAATATAGGCACTATTGTTTTATTTCCTCATTGACTACTTAGCCAAGAAACCAATTAAGCCTGACACCTAATTAATTCTTTTCTTTCTAAATTGGTTAACTAAGCCTAATATCCAATTGACCTTTATTGCTAAATCAATGAAGCCCAGCACCTCAACCAATTTATCAATAGCATTAAAATTTAAAAATGTTAAGACTTATTAATTAAATTACCCCAACAATAACTCAACTAATTGCCCTTAATTTTCTAGGAAAATTGACTTACCACAACAACAAATCAAAACTTATTGCTACCTCATAACCAAACAACTACAAACAATAACAAATTGCATATGCAGTAAATAACAATGAATAATTAATTAATTGATCACCTTAATTAATCATTCAAAGTAATTATTAGCATTAAAACAAAGAATCAAGGGAATCAATTTGGAAATAAATTGGAATTATAAGCAAGTCTCACAATTAACAAAAGAATTAATGTAGAATTTTCCTTAGATTGAAATGAAAGTTTAGTTATATATTAATGTAAAAATAAAAGGTGAAAACGAAAGGAAAGAAGAAACCAAATTGGAGTTGGAGTTTTGCTCTAGCAAAGCTCCTCTCTTTCACCAAATTAAAGATAATGTAAAAACGAATTTAAAAGTTATTACAATTATGACTTAGCTAACTATTTATAAGTTCAGTACACTACCTTTTGATTGGGCTGCTGATTAAGGTTGGAAAAAGACTTTATTATATGTGGGTCCTTTCTTATGAAATGTAGCCTTGTCTCTCAAAAGTCCAATGGCCTTGATATTACATAAAAACTTGATTTCTGGCTCAAATTATGGATAAAAAATTGAGACAGATTTCTAGAATAGTCCAACCCATAAAAGAATTCAACACTTAAGTTCACAGCCATAAAACTAATTAAAAAAGGTATAGTTTGGCTTCAAGCCCTTCATGAAAGTTGTTGGAATGATCTTAGCTATCCTATAGGCTTAGGTTGGCATCGAAATGATGGGTGGAGCTCTACTTATGATAAAAAAATTGAAATTGGCTTTGGATCACAAAATAACACTCTATTTTAGCTTTTGAGCTTTATTTGACTTAAGAATCATCCAAAATTGAAGTTCAAAACTCAAGATATACCCAAAAACCTAAAACAATATGAAACAATGCAAATTTACTAAATAAATTCAATTAAGCATAATAAATGAGCACACCACAAAGCCAATTTTAAGTATCCAATTAAGCACATAAATATGAAAAAAGAATAAATATAAAGAGATATAAAATATGTATAAATTATGTTGATCAAATTCTCCTCACACTTAGCTCTTGTATGACCTCAGACAAGACATCAAAAGAAAACTAAACTAGACTTAAAACAAAGCAAAGACTCTAATACTAAACTTTCCAACAATGACAAGAAGGCAAAACCAAAAGCAAGGAAAGAAGCAAAATTTCGGGAGACATAGCATCTCATGAAGTATATTCTTAACAACTTAAAACTCAAAAATTAACTAGCAAAGTAATTTTATTCAAAAGGCAAGTAGATCAACTTGGTAGACCCTCATAAAGTAAGATTTTCAACTCTTATTTTGTTTAAGATGGGAAAGTATTTCATTCAATTTCAATATATGAAAATGCACTACCATAAGCTTGCTTATTATCTAATCTTCACTATTCAAATCACATATATAACACAAATCCAAAGGACTTCACATAGTTTGTAATATGTCCAAGTGAAAAAGGGGAGAAAATGAATGATAGGATAGATCCAAACAAGAAAGGAACAATTAAAATCGGAATCAACATCACAAACTTTCACACTTTTCACTTCTCTTTTTCTCTTTTTCTCTTTCTTTTTTTTTTCACTTTTTTACTTTCTTTTATTTTTGAGCTTTTTTTTTTGAAAATTTTCTTTTTTCTTTTAAATTGATTTTTTTCTTCTATTTTCTTTATCTTGACTTGCATTGAGCTATTCTCACACACACACTCTCTCTCTTTCTCTCTCTTTTTTTCATTTATTTTTTCTTTTCTTTTCTTTTCTTGACTATTGAAATGAATCACAATTACCTTTTCATCAAATAATTAACACATCCCTATACTTGTTCAAAAACTCATTCTACTAATGAATTAAATGCTCTACTAATCCCTAAGGTTAAGAAAAGGTAAAGACATTCAAGGCTTGCCTTTCTAATGGGCTACATAACAAGAAAATGATCAATTAGACTTAAAGAGGCTTAATAATGGTATATTATAAGGTAGGCTAAAAGGGCAAAAGTGGCTCAATCAAATAATGTCTTAATCATTTTCATGCATGCATATGTTAATGTAATCTAAAAAAGATTCAAAACAAGTTCTAGAATAACAATTTCATGAAAGAAAATCACAAGTAAGAAAGAAAAGGAACCTAATAAAAATAATCAAGAGTGGCTAAAAATTGTATAGGTTATATGTCTATAAAAATCAATTTATGAACATTTCAAATTCATCACAATGCTAATCAAAGTCAAGAATCAAGACAATTCATCCAATGATGCTGTGTAACCATTAAAATCAATTGCAACTTATATAAGGCATAAACAAACTCATCATTAATGAAAATTACCTAAAACTAAGGAAAACAAATTTTTTTACCAGAATTTTTTTTACATAAAGAAAAAAAATAAAGCAAAACAATCCTAAAATCTTCCCCTCACATTTAAATTTATCATTGCCCTCAATATAAGCACAAAATCATCAACAAAAGTATAGACATATGCAAAAAAAAAAAAAAAGAGAGGAAAAGAGACTAAATGCTTGGGTCACCTCTTAAAAAGTACGCTTGTTTAACATCGTTGCCTTGATGGTCTATTAGTTCTTTTCTCAACTAGCATCATCTACATAAATTGGCTCTTCTAGCTCTACTTCCTCTCCTACATGCTCTTGGAAGCCTTCAAAGAATGGCTTGAGCCTATATCTATTGACCTTGAATAGCTTGTCAGATATTAAACTTTTGATCTCAATTGTACCATAAGGAAACACATTAATAATAACAAAGGGGCCAATCTAACAGGAATTCAACTTATCGAGGCCTCAATTGGAGTTTTGAATGGTAAAGTAAAACGTTTTACCTAACTGAGAATTGTTCTTAACAATCCTCCTATCATAGAATGCCTTGGTCTTTTCTTTATAGATGCATGAATTCTCCAAGCCAGATTTCCTCTAATTATTGTAATTGCAACTTCCTTTGCTCTTTAACTTCATCCATCCGTATTTTGCAACTCTTCACTATCTAGAAAGGCCAATGCTATATCTCCAAAGAAAGGTGACATGCTTTGTCAGAAACTAGCTTGTAACTGGTGTCTTATATGTTGTTCTATAGGCCCACAATGCCTCATCCAATCTTCGGCTCTAATCTTTTCTACTTGGTTTCACTGTTTTCTCTAAGACAGACCTGATTTCTTTGTAGAATATTTCAACTTGTCTATTTATTTGAGGATGATAAGGTGTAGAAGTCTTGTAGAAAACTCCATATTTCCTCAACAATGTGTGAACTGTTCTATTGCAAAAATGGCTCCCTTAATCACTCACAAAGCTTTAGGAATTCTAATCCTGTTGAACATGTTAAGACTTGACAAAACCTATAACAACCTTAGAATCATTAATCTTGGTGGCTTTTGCTTCCACTTACTTTGAAACATCATCCACAGCAAGCAAAATATAAATGAAACCATAAGATGAAGGGAATGATCCCATGAAATCAATGTTTCGCATGTAAAAAATCTCACACACAAAAATAGATGTCTGCATCATTTCATTTCTATGGGCCAAACTACCTGTTCTTTGACATTGTTCACAACATTTGCAAAACACATATACATAATGAAATAAAGTAGGCCAATAGAAATCACAATCTAATATTTTCCTAACTATTCTTTAAGGTCCAAAATGTCCACCACAAGCATAAACATAGCAAAAGGAAAGAATAGACTGAAACTCAGAGTGAAGTACACATCTTCTAATAATTTGATCAGAACGATATCTCCATAAGTAAAGATTATCCCACACAAAATGCTTAGCATCATTTTTTAGCTTCTTTTTCTTGGCTTTACTCAAATCAGTAGGTATAGGTCCTAGTAACTAAATAATTTTCCAAATAAGCATATCATGGAACCTTACCTTACAGCTTGAAAAGTTGCTTATCAAGGAAAGAATCATGTAGTGACAATGGATCCTCCTCTCTTATCAACTTGCTCAAGTGATTTGTCATAAGGTTTTTAACTCCTTTTTTATCCTTAATATGAAGATCAAACTCTTGCAACGATAGGATCCATTTGATTAATCTTAGCTTTGCATCTTTCTTAGAGAGCAAATTTTTCAAAGCTGCATGGTTAGAAAATACAACAATATTAAATCCAAGCAAATAAGAATGAAATTTGTTTAAGGCAAACACTATAGCTAAAAGCTCTTTTTTTTATTGTGGAATAGTTACATTAGGTTGGATCAAGAGTTTTAGAAGCATAATAAATCACATAAGCTTGCTTGCCAATCCGCTGCCCTAAAATTACTCCCAAGGCATAATTATTTGCATCATACATGATTTCAAAAGGCAATTCCCAATTAGAAGCTTGAATGACAGGAGTAAATGTTAATGTAGCCTTCAACTTGTCAAAAGACTCTTCACGTGCTTGGTTAAAATCAAATGGAACCTTATTTTGTAATAATTTGGACAAGGCTAATGATATCTTGGAGAAATTCTTGATAAACCTACGACAAAAACTTGTATGACCAAGAAAGAAATGCATTTCCTTGAACGCATATGGGTCGGATAAGCTTAAGGTCAAATCAACTTTCACCTTATTAACCTTAATACCTTTACTTAACACCCCATACCCTAAAAGTATTCCTTGTTCAACCATAAAATGACATTTCTTAACATTTAGAACAAGGTTTGTCTCTATGCAACGCTTAAATACATGGGTCAAATTTTCCAAGCATGCATCGAATGAATCACCATAAAAAATAAAATCATCCACGAAACGTCAATGCAATACTCTAAAAAATATGAAAAAGAATGCTTACCATGCACCTTTGAAATGTGGTAGGTGCATTGTAAAGTCCAAAAGGCATCTTTTTATAGGCAAATGTTTCATAAGGGTAGGTGAAGGTGATCTTCTCTTGGGTTTTTGGTGCAATCACAATATAAAAGTATCATGTGTACCCATCTAGAAAGTAATAATGGGATTTGCCAGCTAACCACTCAAGCATCTAATCAATAAAGGATAGAGGGTAGTGGTCTTTTCTAGTTGATGCATTGAGCTTGTGGTAATCAATGTGCACAAGCCAACTATTTTGAATTCTGGTTGAGACAAGCTTATCATCATGATTATTCACCACAGTGGTCAATGATTTCTTTGGTATTACTTGAATAGGGCTGATCCATTTGTCGTCTAAAATCTGATAAATGATTCCAGCATCCAAAAGCTTTAGAATCTCTTTCTTAACCAAATCCATTATAAGGGGTTTAATCTTCTTTAAGGCTTTCTGGTTGATTTGGAATCTTCTTCTAGCATAATTCTATGCATGCACATGGAAAGGTTTATGCTTTTAATGTCTGCTATGGTCCACCATATTGCTGACTTGTGATCCTCAAGCACTTTAATATGTTTTGCCTCTTATTTTGTAGTTAAATTTTTAGCTATGATGATTGGAAGTGTTGCTCCCTCTACCAAGAATGCATACTTCAAGTGGCCTAGTAATAGTTTTAATTCTAAAATTGGTGTTTAGACCACTTGATGGGTTTGCTTGGCCATGGGGGCAGCAAAGGGTCCAAAATTTTCAAAATTTTTCCTCCCTTTTGGCTGAACAAAACTCCCAAGGATCCACTAGTTTGAGGTCTCACAATTCCCCAGATAAAATCTAAGGTGAAAGTAGAGCTTACTAACCTTTAGTCTAGCTCTTTTACAGCGGAAGTGTGTGGATCT
>JANHAO010022906.1:0-12046 GCA_026873985.1 Saraca asoca
AAGAGATTTGGGATTTTCTCAAGAAAGAGTATGAAGGAGATGAGAGGATCAAAGGGATGCAAATGCTAAATCTAATTAGGGAATTCGAGTTACAGAAGATGAAGGAATATGAGACAATTCAAGAATACTCAGAAAAAATTCTAGGAATTGCAAACAAAGTGAGATTGCTGGGAGGTGAATTTACTAATTCCAGAAAAGTGTAGAAGCTACTTGTGATAGTTCTTGGGCAGTTTGAGACAACAATCTTAGCCTTAAAAAAATTCAAAAGATCTGCCAACCACCACTTTGGTAGAACTTTTGAATGCCTTGCAAGCACAAGAACAGAGAAGGTTTATGAGGCAGGAAAGGTCAATCGAAAGAGCATTGCAAGCCAAGTTGCAATTTAGTCAATATGGTAAAGGAAAGAAGAAAGGGAAGAAAGAGGAAGTGGATCGTTCTGCTAGTAAGGCAGGAAGTAGTGGCAAGAAAAACTTTCCTCTTTGTAAACACTGCAGAAAGAAAGGCCATCTGCTTAACAGATGTTGGAAGAGACTAGATGTTAGGTGCAACAAATGCATGTAGCTGGGGCATATTACTAAAATATGCAAAAATAAATCTCATCAAGCTACAAAAGCTCAGGTTGCAGATCATCAGGAGGAGCTGTTATTTGCTGTAAATCATTTTTCAGCAAATTATTCAATGGAAACATGGTGGTAGACAGTGCTTACTCCAATCATATAACCGGTAATCTAGAGTTATTTACGGTGCTTGAAAAGGTCAAAGACATGAAGGTGAAGATAGGCAATAGAGATTACATAGAGGTTAAAGGCAAAGGTACCATTGCATTAGAAACCTCTTCAAGTACTAAGATGATTTCAAATGTTTTTTTTGTACTTGAAGTCAATCAGAATTTGCTTAGTATTGGCTAGTTGCTTGAAAAGCATTTTAAATTGTTGTTTGAGGATAGCATATGTGTGATTAAGGATGCTGAGGGTTAGCAAGTGTTTAGGGTTAGCATGAAAAGTAAATGCTTTCCTTTAGACTTGAGGAAAAATGAGCATATAACTCATGTTGTAATTGATAGTGCAATTGAACTGTGGCACAAAAGGTTAGGCCATTGCAATCAGGTTATTTTGTAGGATCTTTAGAAAAAAATTTGGTACAAGGATTGCCTTTATTAAAAAATCTTAAGTTAGTTTGTAAAGCCTATTGATTTGGGAAGCAAACTAGGCTGCCCTTTACTCAAACAGCCTAGAGAGCAACTCAAAAGTTGCAGTTGGTCTATACTGACCTTAGTGGACTTATGCTTGAGCCATCTTTGAAGGGAAGTCACTATTATATTGCATTTATAGATGATCTAACTAGAATTTGTTGGATCTATTTCTTGAGATTTAAAACTAAAGTGGCAGGAGTGTTTTGGAGATTCAAGGCTTGGATTGAGAATCAAAGTGACTACAAGATTCAGGTTATCAAATCAGATAACAGGACGGAGTACACTTCAAGCCAATTAACCAAATTCTATGAAAAGGCTAGAATTGAGTACTAATTAACAGCTTCTTACACTTCACAACAAAATGGAGTGAGTGAAAGGAAGAATAGAACTATTATGGAGATGTCTCGCTGCATTCTTCATGAAAAGGATCTTTTGAAGAAGTTTTGGGCTAAAGCAGCTAACATTCCTATGTTTTTGCAAAATAGGTTGCCTACAAAAGGAGTGTAAGGGAAAACACCTTTTGAAGCATGGTATGGTTACAAGCATCTTGTAAAGAACTTCAAGGTGTTTGGTTGTATCTATTATATTCTTGTGCCAAAGGTAAAGAGAAACAAGCTGGATAAGAGAGCTAATCTAGGCATCTTTATAGGCTACAATAATTTCTTTAAAGCTTATAGAGTGTTTCGACCATAATCTAGAAAGACTGTGATTAGCTGAGGTGTCCATTTTGCAAAAGAGGAAAAGTGGCATTGAGAGGATAAAGAAGGCACACCAGTAGCTATCTCACAATCATTTACAGCTCCACCATTAGTTGAGAATAAGATTGTTGATGATCCACCTGTCAGAGGTACAAGATCGTTATCAGATATATATTAGAGATGCAATCTCTTTATGGTGGAACTTGGACATTTCAGTGAAGTAGTAACAAATCCCAAATAGATAGATGTAATGCAAGAGGAGTTGAAGATGATTGAGAAGAACCAGACTTGGGACTTGGTTGATAAACCATAGAATAAAAGGGTTATAGGAGTAAAGTGGGTGTTTAGGATAAAATGAAATGCTAATGGTTCCATCAACAAACACAAGGCAAGGTTGGTGGTTAATTAATGGTATGCACAGGTGTATAGAGTGGATTTCTCAGACACTTTTGCACTTACTATATGTCTGGATACCATTAGGTTATTCCTTGCAATAGCAACTCAAAAAGGATGGACTGTATACCATCTTGATGTCAAGTTAGCCTTTCTCAATGGCTATTTGGAAGAGGAGATCTTTATGGAACAACCAGAAGGGTTTGCTATTCAAGGGCAAGAAGATAATGTTTACTTGTTGAAGAAGGCTTTGTATGGGTTAAAATAGGCTCCCAGGGCTTGGTATAACAGGATAGATGAGCATTTGTAGAGTCTTGTCTTCACAAGGAGCTTAAGTGAATCAACCTTGTACATTAAGTACTCACATGTTGCTATATTAATTGTGCCTTTGTATGTAGATGACCTCTTGGTGATAGGGAGCAATGTTAAATAGGTTGATCAATTTAAGCAAGAGATGCAGAAAGTTTTTGAAATGACAGACCTTGGAGCTATGGCTTACTTTCTAGGAATAGAGATTAGGCAAGATCAACAAGGAATATTCGTATGTCAGAAGAAGTATGCAAAGGAAATACTAAGAAGGTTTTATATGGAAGAATGCAAAGTAATCACTACTCTAATGAATCAAAAGGAGAAGCTAAGTAAGGATGATGGTGCTGAGAAGGCTGAAGAGGGAATCTACAGAAGTCTAATTGGCTGTTTCATGTATTTGACTTCAACAAGACTTGATATCCTTCATGTTGTAAGTGTCCTTTCAAGGTTCTTATATTGTGCTGGTGTGAAACATTACAAGGCCGCAAAAAGATTCCTTAGATACATTAAGGGAACTCTTGATTATGGTGTTCATTTTAAACCTAATCAAGTGTTCAAGTTGAAAGGTTATTCTGATTCAGATTGTAGAGGATCTTTGGATGACATGAAAAGTACCTCAGGGTACTATTTTACTTTAGGTTCTGGAGTGTTCTCTTGGAGTTGAAAGAAGCAAGAAATTGTAGCCTTATCAACTGCAGAAGCAAAATTCATAGCTACAACTGGAGCTGTGAATCAAGTTCTTTGGCTGAGGAAAATTTTATTTGATTTATATTTGGTGCAACAGGAAAGCACACCAATTTATGTGGAAAACTAAGTAGTTATAGCAATCTCCAGCAATCCAGTTTTTTTATGGCAAGACTAAGTAGCTCAACATCAAGTTGTATTTCATTAGAGAAGTCTAGAAGAGCGGTGAAGTCACATTAATTTGTTGCAAAACTTTTGATTAACTGGCTGATATTTTCATGAAACCTCTTCTTAGGGATAAGTTTGAATTCCTGAAGATAAAGCTTAGCATGTGCAGCTACTGATGCAAGGAGGAGTATTGAGAAAAGTGCCTCATTAGCTATAGTTAATTAGAGAAAAAATAGGAGTGTGTTGCAGCTAACTTGATTAGAGAGATTGTAGGTTGCAATACATGGGAGTTGTTGCTGCTGTAGTTGGTTCCTAGTATTTAGCTATTTAGTTACTGTTTCAGTAGAATATAGGTAAATTAAGTAGCTTTTCTGTTATATTTTATTGTATTTAAATAGTAATCTAAGGTTCAATAAAATTGTTATTGCAACGTATCTCTTTCTTACTTTTAACCAAGTTCTTAACCAAAATCAAATCTGAAAAATCTAACACTGTAAGTGTTACATTGCTCTAAATAAAATAACAAGATACCACCACAATTTCAATCAGTGGCAACTGGTCCACACACTACGGAGCATAGGAGAAAAAATCAAACTACCCGACGAGGGCCGTCACTGTCAAGGACACCCATCTCAAAGTGAAGGACCACATGACTTCGACTCCATTGCAGGAAGACTGCTTTAAGTGTGAATTCACCTAAAGTTGCTAATAACTTGAGATAAGGAAATTAGGGTACACAAAATGGCGCAGTGCGGTTCAAGACTGGTGGTGCCAATAGATGTAAAGAAGAAACCATGGGAACAGAAACTGCCTCTTCACAACAGGTGGCATCCAGAAATACCACCAGTTGTTCAAGTAACAGTTGGGGAGCTTTTTAGAGTTGAAATGGTGGACGCCTTTGGAGGTGGTATTACGCAGAACCATACTGCAGAGGACATCAAGCATGTCGATCCATTCGGTGTAAGTTCTCAATTTAGTATCAAATTCAATCCCATTTCAACAAGGTATTGCCTAATTTTTGTTTCCACCATCTTATCCGAGTACCTACATTTCCTGATAAACCATTAATTTGAACTGCACAACACAATTTCATGCTTTAATCCTTTGATTGTTTTCAACATAGTGAAGTAAAGGAAAAATCAATTTGTTCTTTATTTTTCATCACAATCTGCATTTATTTAAAAATAAAAATAAAAAAAAATGTGTTTTACTTCTTAGACAGAGACAGAGAGTTGATGGAAAATAAATGACGCAAAGACAAATGTCTTGAACATTTTGAAGGATTGTAAAGACTAATATGCAACATGCCCAGTTTATGTATTCGTAATAATCTTAACAAATATACCTAGAACGTTCTTTCAATCAAATTGACCCCACTTAAGTGGTGCAATGGCACCCAGGGTCGTTGTTTCAAACTTTTCTCTTGCTCTCATTTGAATTTATACCTAGAATATTGGACTTAGGTTACATTTGGTTGGGAGAATTTTTCTGACATCCTCGACAGCA
The DNA here is from genome assembly GCA_026873985.1 of Saraca asoca. Classification (NCBI taxonomy): domain Eukaryota; kingdom Viridiplantae; phylum Streptophyta; class Magnoliopsida; order Fabales; family Fabaceae; genus Saraca; species Saraca asoca. The sequence continues at coordinate 4,951 of JANHAO010022906.1, forward strand.
TTTTAAGGGAATAGTAAATTTTATGTTTAGTTTAAATTTTAAAAAAATTTACTTAAAAATATTTTTAACTCTATTTATATAATATTTCAATAGGGAGGTGAGTATTTTATATTCCTATCATATGAAAATATTTTAATTATATAAAAAAATTATTTTATTCACCCTTCTATTAATATGTTACTTCCTCAACATATCACTATCCGTTGTTTTTTACTACCACCCATTGCATCATCTTTTGTCATTGACTATTGCATACTATCCTTGAATTGATCAATTTTTCGATATTGATCATTCAATTTTCAATGAAGATACTTATGATAATTTAATAATATTTTTAAAAATATGTAAATGAAATTGTTGACTTCGAAATTTGGTTCGTATGGAGGGTACCAGATTCCGGCCAACGGGAGATGAGTTCTGTGATCCTATATTGCTTCCGAAGTACACTGGGGGAAATGGAGAGGAAGGAGTGCGGCACGTTGTTTTTAACGTGATTCAGCTAAATCCGGACGGCACCGGACCCTATGTCCATGGCGGAGATTTTATTGATATTCAAAATTATTTTTACAGAGTGTTGGCTTGCAATATGCCAATCTCTCCTATCTCATTTTCTTCTAACAATACATTCCTATTTATAGAGGAAGAAGGAGTTACATGCATTAGTTACAAGCTACAGTTGTGTGACATCAAGAAATAAATGGAAAAGACAATAAAAGCTAAAATCCGGCTATTGCAGGATGTGAGCTGCAGGGTGGGCCCCTATGGCCAGTTGTGGACTTGTATCCGTAAACGTCCTCCACTTGGTGTGGTCTTACCGTGCGGGGTGTTCGTCATCCTGAGCTAAGGTTCCCTGGTCGGGGTCACTATGGGAGGTCGCTGTAGCGAGCTTGATGCTGCTGTAACAGGGTAACGAGCTTGAGCAGGACGGTTGACTGCTTGACGAGCTAGTCTTACGATCACCTCGCTGTGTCGCTGTCTGGAAGCGAGTGAGGAAAAGCTTGCTGGGCGCCTTCAGCAAGCTGGACGATCTAGCCTCTGACGGGTTTGGATTTGTCGCATTCTTCTAAGATTGTTTTTTGCCTATAACATTAGCCCCCTAACTCTCGATTTGCTTTACGGATCAGGAGTTGTAAGTTTACGAGGCTCAATTCGTACCTTCAGTCAGTGTCCTTCCGTGACTGAAGTGTCATTTTAGATGTCTTTTTGCTCTGCTTTAGACCATACTTTCTTCTGTTTGCTATTTTTGGCCGTTGGCGTGGCATCACTGCTGGTTTCGGCCCGTCGAATGAAGATTAGATGAGATATCTTCTGGATTCTTCAAAGGGCCGAGCGGGTCTTTTTATATCCGTGGGGTCTTTCCTTTTTACCCCAGAAGAGTTCGAATGAAAGAGGCTGAAGAGCCCTTTGCGTTTCTATTGGCTTTGCTTCCAATGAAGCATATCGAGGCATGGATAGTCTGTTGCAGAGTGTCGGGAGGCATGCATAGCCTGTTGCACGTGGCTTCACTGCAGGACCCATCTAGTGGGCTCCTGGGGAGTCTTGTGTAGATCCCAGATTACTTCCTCCCGGCATTGCTTATGGTGCTGCTGCCTGCCCAGCCGACTTTTATGAATTTTTGAATTGCTCTGGGTCTGGCTCAGGTGGATACGCCGAAGGAATATAAGCAAGAGTAGCTATAGGTCGCTGTCCTTCCTGTAGGCGCGAGCTCACTGACTGGCCTTCTACTCTTTCTTGCAGGAATGGTAGTGCCAGGTCTTTGAGCTTCTTGCCTTTGTTTCTGCATTTCTTCTTTTGATGCAATTTTTGCCTCGTTGAGCGAGTTCTTTTCGCTGTATGAGCTTTTTTTCTTTGAATGTTGTACCGGATGCTTCATGCATCGTTGTATGTAAATTTCTGATGATCAATAAAATGTTTCTTTGGCCAATCGGCCAGACTTTAGTTTTCTGCCTTTTACATGGTTGTTCTCAGCAAGTGAGAGTCAGGTCGCATGTGAGCTACGACTGATAAGAAATCTGGTGTGAGCCATGAGAATTCGTTCGCATGAGAGTTGTGATTTTTGTATGCATGCTAGTTGCGAACGCTTAGTTGCATGAAAGTTGCAATGATTTCGTCTCAGCATCCTTATGCTGTAGTGGGTAGGTAGCCTATTATTGAGTCTGAGTGTATCACCGAGGTAGGCTCTAGGGCTGTCTCACCCTCAGTCTTATTTCGTTGTGGCGAGGTGATAACTCATCGCCAAGTAAGGTCATACATCCGTACCATAGCAAGCTCGTTGCTCAGTTTCACAGTAAGCCTGTTGCTCAGTGGGACAGCAAGCTTGTTGCTCAGTCTCACAGCAAGCCTGTTGCTCAGTGGGACAGTAAGCCTGTTGCTCAGTCTCACAGCAAGCTCGTTACTCAACAAGGCAGCAAGCTCATTGCTCAGTCCCACAACAAGCTCGTTTCTCAGTGAGACAGCAAGCTTGTTACTCAGTCCCATAGTAAGCTTGTTGCTTAGCGAAACAACAAGCTCGTTTCTCAGTCCTACAGCAAGCTCGTTGCTCAGTGAAACAGTAAGCTCGTTGCTTAATGGTCAGGGAATTTGCTTCCTTGGTCATAATTGGAATGTGGCTTGCTTTGGATGTATCGACAGGGTAGGCCTTACGCCGTCTCACCCTCAGATGAATCCTTGCAATGACAGAGTGAAAATGGCTTGCTTTGGATGTATCGACAGGGTAGGCCTTACGCCATCTCACACCCGGATGAATCCTTACAATGACGGAGTGAAAACTCTTTGTCTAGCCAATGCCTTTTTTGGCCAATCGACAACTTGTATTGGTTCAGTGTACAATAATTGATACAACTAATCGCCATTGATAACAAGTGAGAGTTACAGGATTAGAATATGGTTCTGATGGAAGGCTCAGGCTCTTGGGTGGTAACTCACTGAGCCTGTTGAGCATGTTGTCCAGGTGGTCTTACAACATAATCCTATAGGCGCCTCTTCTGATGAGGTCTTCGATGTCATGGTGACTCTCGCTACCCCTCTTTTTGCTCATAATGGGACCATTGGGTTCCACTTTGTGCTTGGGCTCCTCCGTTCCGAAGGTTTTTTCCCATCTTATTTGTTTGGTAGCTCGCTCGTAGAATTCAGCGAGGTCTTGAGCTAGGGACTTGTAGAGGCTTCTGTACAATTTTCCATCTTTGTGAAGTCCCACTGAGATCACTGTTAAAATACTTTCCTCCGAGGGATTCTCCACAGAGTTGTCCTTGTGCATGAATCGAGCTATGTAGTCTTTGAGCGACTCGCCCTTGCGTTGGAAGATCATCATGAGGTGGCAATGGGGCACAAGCTGTTTCTTTAATGCTCGATATTGGTCGACGAACTTCCTTTGGCATTCTTCCTAACTACCGATGTTGTGAGCCGGGAGGTGCCTAAATCATGCCTGAGGTGTTTCCCTTAACTTGGCGAAAAAGACGTAGTATTTCACCAAGGGGTCAGTAGTCTGGAGGTCCATTTGGGTATTGAACTCATCTAGGTGGTCGCTCAGGTCGTTGTTCCCATCGTATAGCAAGATCACAGGCACTTTGAGCTTTTGTGGGAGAGGTCGCATCTTGATGTCCATAGAAAATGGAGAGCTTACCTCGTGGCGAGGCTGGTGGCTTTGAGGCTGTGGATGCTCTTCTAGCCGTTCGAGCCTATGGAGGATTTCCTCCATTGTTCGATTTTTTGTCTCAGACTGAAGGGTGGAGCTTCTTGCTCGTTACGAGCCCCCCAGTTGCTGACTATTATGATCTTCATGAGTTTCCTTCTTAGCTTCTTTATGAAGCTACTGGAGTTGTGCCATGATTTCTTCTTGTCTTTGCGTGCTTTGAACTTAGGCCTGCACTAGTGCTTTGACAGTGTCAGCTAGCTCTCTTACCATGCTTTCGAGTGCCGGATGGGGTTGGCTGGGCGTTTGTGTCTCTTGAGTTTCAGGAGTGGCGGTAGACTGTTAGTAAGCCCCCACAACGGGAGTGTCTATCAGTTGGAGGGTTGGAGTGGTCGAACTCTGAGTGGTTCTTCCTCTTGCCATTGTTAAGCTGCAATGGAAACTCCAGAGGGCAGATGGGTCCCCACAGACGACGCCAAAATGTTGATGTCAGAATTTGGTTCGAACAGAGGGTACTAGATTCCGGCCAATGGGAGATGAGTTTTGGGATCCTATACTACTTCCGAAGTGCACTGGGGGAAAGGGAGAGGAAGGAGTGCGGCATGGTGTTTTTAACGTGGTTTGACTAAATCCGGGCGGCACCGGACCCTACGTCCATGGCGGAGATTTTATTGATATTTAGAATTGTTTTTACAGAGTGTTGGCTTGCAATATGCTAGTCTCTCTTCTCTCCATTTCTTCTAACAATACCTTCCTATTTATAGAGGAAGAAGGAGTCACATGTATTAATTACAAGCTACAGTTGTATTACATCGAGAAATAAATGAAAAAGACAATAAAAGCTAAAATCTGACTGTTGCAGGATGTGAGCTGCGGGGTGGGCCTCTCTGGCCAACTGTGGACTTGTATCTGTAAGCGTCCTCCGCTTGGTGTGGTCTTATCATGTGGGGTGTTCGTCATCCCGAGCTAAGGTTCCCTGCTGTAGCAAGCTTGATGCTTCTGTAGCGGGGTAGTGAGCTCGAGCAGGACGGTTGACTGCTTGATGAGCTGGTTTTACAATCACCTCGCTGTGTTGCTGTCTGGAAACGAACGAGGAAAAGCTTGTTGGGCACCTTCAGTGAGCTGGACGATCTGGCCTCTGATGGGTTCGAATTTATCGCATTCTTCTAAGATCGATTTTTGCCTATTACAGAAATAAAATATAATATTATAAGATTTATATGAACCTTTTTAATTGAAAGATTATATAATATTATCAAAAATCACATTTCTAAAAATATTAAAGTTCTTAAAAATGTATTATTAGCGAACCAAACATGATCTTAGATCTTAAGAGTTAAGTTACTAGCCATTCTTTTATTCTTTAAAAAGGGGCCCTGCATATTGAATTAATGTGAGATCTGTTTGGCTAGTGTAAAAATAATAGATAATATCTCTAAGAGATAGAATGAAAAGCGAGTGTGTGACTAATGGTCATCCAAAAGATTAGAAAAGGACCGCACGTAAGCACTGTTTGGGGTCCACCAAACAAAAGAAAGTCAGGCGCCCTGAATGTGACGCTAAAGTCTGCATAGCAAAATATAGAACAAAGCACATCATCTCCAAATTTACTGGTTTTCATGCAACTCCATGACTGATAGTACCAATAGACCTAAAGAAAAAACCAATGGAATAAAAGCATCCACTCCATAACCGATGGCTCCCTAAAATACCCGCAGTTAAAGAAGTTGGTAGTGGTGAAATATTTAAAGTAAAGATGGTAGACTGTATTGGAGGTGCTTTTAAAGATGACAATTCATCACTAGACATGAAACTCATTGACCTTTCTAGTGTAAGGATAAACAGTACCCCGGTAACATAAACCATTTTCTACATCTGCTACGATTTGAAAAATGAACCAGAATGTGCTAATCGAGTCAATAACCAAAACCTAGATAGTTAGTCTAATTATTTAATTTCATGATTAAATTTGGAGCATTTCAAGTGGTTAATTCCAAAATTTCTGGAAACGATTCAGGTCCATTATCTTAGTGGGCCAATCGGAATTGTTGATAATGATGGTATCCCAGCCAAGTCGGGAGACCTTCTTGCAGTAGAAATATGCAACTTAGGTCCTTTACCAGGAGATGAATGGGGTTTCACAGCAACATTAGACAGGGAAAATGGAGGTGGTTTCTTGACCGACCATTTTCCCTACGCAACAAAGGCTATCTGGTACTTTGAAGGGATATATGCACATTCACCACAGATACCAGGTGCAACCTGCTACCATGTTACATTGTTGTCCTTATGTTATCATGCAACCATAAAAAAAACATAGGGTAATTTCACATAATCTTCTACTTACATGATTATCTATCCCGGGCAGGAGTGCGTTTTCCAGGTTTACCTCACCCTGGTTTAATTGGAACTGCACCATCCATGGAACTGCTGAACATCTGGAATGCAAGAGAGAGAGATCTTGAAACAAATGGGCTCCAGTCTTTCAAACTCTGCGAGGTTTTGCATTCACGACCCTTGGCAAAACTACCATCAACAAAAGGTTGCCACCTTGGGAGGGTAATGATGCATTATATTTTGTTTAGGATATTCACATGTAGAGCGCAATGAGTAATTTCCGAACAATTATCTTGCCATGCATCCATGCTTTACAAGTATCACTTCCATGTAAAACAATGATGAAACCTTATGGAGCTCAAAACCTGATTAAGCTATAAGCACATCATTGCAATTTGCCAAAAATTAGATTTCTTAAAAGCTTTGAAGATTATGGTTGAGCCACGAACTTCGGAATAATCTGGTTTGTTGAATATGACTTTTTCTATATTATTTTCATAATGTGGAATTCATGTAGATCCCAAAAGGCACCCCTGAATGGGAGAAAATTGCAAGTGAAGCTGCACGGACAATTCCAGGAAGAGAAAATGGTGGGAACTGCGACATAAAAAATCTAAGCAGTGGGTCAAAGATATACCTTCCAGTGTTTGTAGAAGGAGCAAATCTCAGTACCGGAGACATGCACTTTTCTCAGGGCGATGGAGAAGTCTCACTCTGTGGTGCGATAGAGATGAGTGGTTTTCTAGAACTCAAGTATACTTTCAGTAACTTCAAATTTCTTATCAACCTCTTTGTTATTTAATGAGTCAAATGCATTTTAATTATCTAAGTAGGAGTAAGCATACCAAATGCACTTTTATTCCAAATTTGCTCGTTCTAAGATAAGCTGCAATAACATTTTTAATATTATCAGGTGTGAAATTATAAGGGGTGGAATGAAGGAATACCTTACACCAATGGGGCCTACTCCTCTTCATGTCAACCCAATATTTGAGATAGGCCCTGTTGAACCAAGATTCTCGGAGTGGCTGGTATTTGAGGGAATCAGTGTTGATGAAAGTGGGAGGCAACACTTCCTAGATGCAAGTGTTGCTTACAAGCGAGCAGTACTCAATGCTATTGACTACC
>JANHAO010022907.1:0-12059 GCA_026873985.1 Saraca asoca
CATCGTCTAGTCTCAACAGATCTAATAATGCCCAGTTATCAGATCTTAACTAGTGTCATTTTAGTGCAGAAGTTTATATCATTAATAATATCTCTCACAATCCCATAACCTTTACAAGATAGATTAAATGAGATAGCTTCTCACCATGGGCTTCATCTTTAATATGCATATAATCATAAATGCCATGTAAAATGAATATACAACCTTTTATTATCAAATCAACAAAATGTACAGTTATAAATACAATAGAGCTCAATCAAATTGGCCCTAAGGCACCTATCAAACTAACACATAGATGCTTCAAATAAATGCTCATGTTGCCTATAGACATGTTGCGTATAAGATTTCATTGTATGGGTGATCAAAATCTATTTTTCCCGATTATCTATCTAAGTATAGCTTGAGTTATTGGAAGGTTGATGTGTTGGTTAAGAGTCAACAACATGTGTCATATGGTATAGCTAGAAAAGTTATTAACTTGTGATAGTAAGGTGTACATGGGCTTTGTGCTAAACACAGGCCAACTGCTTCTTTGCCTGAATAGCCTACGTTCAAGTCAAGCAAACTCGATTTTAAACTGGTCTTGAATCAATTGCAATTCCAGCCATTTTCCTTCAAAGCCTTTTTTGAGTTTTCTTCCTAAAATTCACCTAACACAAACCTATGCTTCAATTTTAAGAAGAACTAGAAAATTGTGCTTCGATTTTGAGATTGAAAAATCGAAAGACTAAGATTGCATTTTCCCTCAAACTTTCATCCAATTTAACCTTCTTCCATGGATTTTTCTATCGAATTCATTTCTGGCTTTTGTTGCTCATATGATTTTAACATTAATTCAAGCATCAATTTGAAGAAATCATAACAAAATTGTCTAAATTTGAAAGAAAATCATTTTTGGAAACCAAGAATATTCATCTATAACTTAGAATTAAAAATACCTAGCAAAGCTCACATAAGTCCAAAAATTGATTTGTGCAAATTGTTCAAAAAAAACTCACAAGAAATTATTGAAACAAAAAATTTCATTTATTTATTATTGTAAGACAGTAAAATACTCTATGATTTCTCACAACATTTTGAATTTGGGAACAATTAACAACTGAAGTATTTTTCATAATGTATTACAATTTCTAAATGAATTCTCATATAATTTAGCCACATAACATGATTTGCCCATCTCTGATACCAATTGTAAAAAAAAATTTACAAATAACTATCCAAAGAAATCATGGTATGCAACATGAATGATATGCAAATTATAAAAGTAAATAGAAGGTTGAAATCGCTTACCTGAATTTGGCTGTGAATTCATTGTCTTGATGTGGTTGATCCTCTTGGTAGTTGTACTATCTCTAGCCCCTAGCTGTTAGAAGGGAAAAGGAATGTCTACTAAATAGATGGGTAGAGAGCAATACAAAACTTAGGGTAGAGAGTAGGGATCCACCCTGTTTAACAAACAAGACTTATTGGACTAATTAACCCATCACAAGAAAAGCCCAATAAACAAGGCTCACACCAGTAATTATCCCAATAGGCCTAACTGTCATTAGAAGTCCAAACCATATTATGACTTATATGGACTTATAAAAACATTACATTCACACACACAGATATTAATATTTTGAACTATGCAAGTCCATCAAGGAAAATTCTAACATAAATAGCCACACATTTCTTTTATTTGTCACTTTACACTAATTATATATTTATTATCTTTCTATTTATTTTTCTTATATTATCTCTAATAAACACCCAATCACTTCACATATTAATTGACTCTAATAAATGGTATAATAATAAGATGCAACTTTTTTTGCTCAAGAATAATCTCTTTAAATCTTGTGTATTGATCTTAAACTATAGATAAAAACGAACAAAAAGAATAACTAATATTCAGCTTTTTAGAAACATGATGTTAGGGTGTGATTGAATACATCACTTTAGTGCTTAACTAGAGAGATTCAAACTTAAAATTTGATTTTATTTGCTTGCTTTATTGAGACAGAATGTCAAATTAAGTAAAAATTCATTGAATCCATTTAATAGTAACTACCTAATTGAATACACTAAACAATTATTTCTATTTTAATAAGATTTTGTTAGACAAATATATCCATCATTATCACTATTTTTGGGATCTTGTATATAGAATTTTTATATTATAATCAAGGATGAATTTAAAATTATATAAAATTTTAATATTTTGTGATAAAATTTTTAAATTATCAGCTAAATTTAGTATTGAAAATAAGAAATTATTCAAATAATATAACTTAAGAACTTAATAGATTTAATACTGATTAGTTTCAATGCTAAAAGTCTTAGTGTTATCAAACACACTCCTATATGAAATCACTTTAATCATTTTCATTTGTTTAAAAAGTAGAACAAATTTTTTACTCTATAAAGAGTCAAATAGACCATACATCTACAATGAAAAGTGTGAAATTTAAGATTGTTAAATGGAAGACCCGCATGTTATTTACGCTTTTTTTTTTTTAAGAAATTCTTTAGTGCACAAGTCTCAAAAAATCATCCAGACACCCAACATCTTGAGAAATTTTTTGTTAGATTAAGTGTACATAAATTATGTATATATCAAATTAATCATAAAGAGATACATCATAAAAGCTAAAAATTTATAAATTTTATGCTTATTAATATATTTTCCTTTTGTTATTAATGCGTCCTTTTGTAATTGATTTATTGTACATATGTTATGTAGATTTGGTGTAATAAATGATTTGTCATAAATTTTTATGAGGCTTTTGATTTGGCTAAGTTTTTTTTTTCTTTGCATTTTCAAAAATATTTTAATAGCATCCAACTTTTGTAATTTTTGTTCATAACTAACAATTTTGTTCTTCAATATCTGCAAAATGAGAAAACTAGTGACCAGAGTCATAGTTTCAAAGAGTACTTCGACAGTCAAGTTAGTAACATTGTAAAAGAAGGCAAAAAATGAGAATACAATGAAGACCCTAATAAAAAAAATGCATACCTTGGTTGATATGGGTGTATAAACTGGTGTTTCGACGTTTGACCCGTCCAACTAGTTCTTGGCCCAATCGAACAATCATGGCTCCAAATGGTTTTTAGATTGTTGCCTTTAAGTAGCCCGCTCATTATGGACTGTTATAGATCACCTTCCTAGACCTGAACCCACTTGGCTATCTTCTGGGTTAGTCGATCAATCTCAGCCCAAGATATGTTTATTTTGGACTGTGTCATTTGCCTTCCTTCCCCTAAATGAGGTTTGTTGAGCATTTGCTAGGAGACTATTAAGCTTGATTTTAGCCATGCAATTAGAGTTATAAGAGTTCTTGATAGTTTGAGATCGATCTTCCCATGTTTGGGATTACAATGGTTCAATTGTATGCATATAGTTAAAAATCTAAATTTCATATCTATCATCCCTTTGAGGCTTAATATAGTATCAAGGAGCCATTTGGGTTTAACTTAATGTTGAAGGGGTCCTAACATTGATATTAAAAGAGCCGCTCAGGCTAGATTTAATATTGATGAGATTGCTCAACTTGAACTTGATACTAAAGCCATTTGGGCTAAATTCAATGTCAAGGTTATTTGACCTAAATTTAATACTTAAGGATCTACTTGGGCTAGATTTAATATTAAAGAGGTTGCTTGACTTGAACTTGATATTGAGGGAGCCATTAGGGCATTTTTAGTACTGAGGGAACTGTTCGAGTTTGACATAGTTATCGAGGGAGCTGTTCAGGTTTGACATAGCTACTGAGGGAGTTGCTTGGGTTTGACATAGTTACTGAGGGAGCTACTCAAGTTTGATATAGCTACAAAGGGAGTTGCTCAGGTTTGTTATATTTACTGAAGGAGTTGCATGACTTTGATATAGCTACCAAGGGAGCTGCTCGAGTTTGATATAATTACTGAATGAGCTACTCGAGTTTGATATGGCATCGAGGGGTTTGCTCATATTTGACTGAATGCTAAAGGAACTACTTAGGCTTGATATATTTATTAAGGAATTTGATATAGCTATCAAGGGAGCTACTCAAGTTTGATATAGCTACCAAGGGAGCTACTCGGGTTTGATATAGCACTAAGGGAATTGCTCGAATTCGATTTAATGTCGAAGGAGCTGTTCAGGCTTAATATGGAACCGAGGGGATTGTTCGGAATTGATATGGCACCAAAAGGACTACTCAAACTTCATATGGTACCAAGGAGACTGCTTTGATTTGACTTGATGTCAAGGGAGCTACTTGGGTTTGATTTTGAGCTCATGGCTCAACCTTTTTAATCTCTACTACTTTTGCTATTTTCTTGCCTCCCTTTTATCGATCAGATGCATAGTTCATCATTTTGAATTTTCTACCAATTTTTAACCTTTTAGCTTTTGTTTATGTGAGCTCCTCTTACTTAGGTCAATAGATCATGACCAAGGAATCCTATAGTGAATAGAGCTAACTATACTCGATGAAATTGGATCCATCGAGCACAATCATATGTTTAAATCGATAATCATTCGAGAGAAGCACAAACTAATATGTATATAAGAGATAGGGATAGTACCTATTATGTTTTCATGGGCAGATCTCTTGGTTTTAGGTGAACATCGAGCCTTTCTTGGGGCTAGAGAGTTGATAATCTTCTGGGCTCCTGGACTAATTGGCTAATGTAATGACCTATATTTTTTGGGATGAATGTTGAACTTTGCAAGTTTTTGCTCCCTTGTATACAAAGATAACAATGAGTTAGTACAAAATTGTGTGAACATGTCTTCTTGTATTGATTTTCGATAATAAACTATAGTAATAAGCATAGCATAGTTATCTAAGCAATGACATCACATGTGCTTATTATGTCTTGTGTAAAAGATAATCTTCAAAAGTAATGAGATAAACTATCATAAAAGTAATTCTTGCACATACTCAAGCACATCATCTTTTGCATTTACGCATGTAGGAGAATGTTTGGCATCTGTCATACTCATAATAGCATGCTTCTTATTCGGCATTTTAACATAAAGGTGCATTTATGCAATTACGTGTTAAAGGAGTAGCTCTCATATGGAGCAAGATGACCTAATCTCTCAAAATGACATTCCATAAGCCATCAAATACAAGTAATCGGACTAGCAACATTAATTTGATAGGTTTACAAATATTTTTACATAAATAAGAGTGTCTTACTCTTATTTCAAGGGTGGCAGTGTGCCACTATTTTAAACAATGGAATCATGCATTAACTCCTGTGTTAAGTATGACTATCGTTTTGCACAGATTATTTTCGAATTGACAAAGGGGAGAATTACTCGCATACCTTATAGGTTCCACAATTTTCCCTCGGTGGTCATGGGCCCATATTTATAAGGCTCTCGTGCACAAATTGCAGACCTTCGGTTCTTTTGCTGGCATTGAAGACTCAACAAGCTATTCTCAGCCTATCTTGGAGGTTGATAATCTGGTTTTGGTAGCAACTAGATCTTTGAAAGTGTTCTAGAAATTGTACATTGCTGGAGATTGCTCCCTCTCTTCTTGTTCGATTTGATTTGGTGACAAAAAAGAAATAACTTCCTCTCTTGGTGTTCTGCTAATCAACAGAAATACGCTCAATCGTTTGGCCACGAACCCAATAATGACGCCAGCCGCAACAAAAGGGTTCCGATGTGACCCTTCACCCAAGGCAAAGCCGAAAGGTAGAAAGGGATGCTACCAACGACAGCGTTCACAATATTAGTAACCATAATGCCCATGGTGTTTTCTGGCGTGCACGGAAACTTTCTTCACCCGATCATGAGCTCATCAATCTGAATAACCATGACTACGTTGATCTCATAAAGTATATGGCAAAGGTGCTTATAGTTGCCAATAGTGATCGGACAGATCAGTGAAAGAAAAACTGGATGGCCTGATTCAATGCTTTCATTGGAGAAATCCGATTCTTTTTGGACCTTTTATTTCTCTAATTGAGTTTTTTGCGGGAGTTGAGCGAAGCATGATTGGCTGAGTAAGCCATGGACAGCATCAATGACAAATTTTGATCTTTAAAATTTACAAAATGAGATAATAAGTAATCAGAGTCGGAGTTCCAGAAATTAAGCACTCCGACGGTCAAATTAATAATATCATAAAGGAAGGTAAAAAATGAGAATGAGAATGAAAACTCTATTAAGAATGTACACATTGATTTATATAAATGAGTGTTATATAAACGGGTGTTTTACGATTGGGCCCATTCGACTAGTGCTTGATCTAGTCAAATGATCATGTCCCCAAATGGATTTAAGACTAATACCTTCAAGTAGTCGGCTTATTATGGATTATTATAGATCATTTTATTAGACGTGGACTTACTTGACTGTCTTTTAGACCAACCAATCAGTCTTAACCCAAGACATGTTTATTTTGGATTGTATCAATAATTAAAAAAAATTACTTAAGAATATAAACGCCATTTTCAAAGATACTTTTAACTCAACACTCTCCCAAATTATTTCTATGATGTAATGGATATCTACTTTCTCATTTTATGAGAATATTTTAGTCATATCAAAAAAATTATTTTACTTACTCCATTAATGTTTCACTGCTAATACCATTTCACACCATGCAACTATTATTTATTATTCTTGGCCATTATCTATCACCGTGATAGTCAACTTTTTCATTATTAAAAATTAATTTTTCAATGTTAATTACTATTGATTAGTGTTGATTTGTTAATTTTTTGACCTTGATCATAATTGACCAATCACCTTCTAGCAACCACTAATTTTTCTTTTATGATTGGAGCAATGTTTTAATACGATGACATTTTTTTAAAATATATCAAGGTATTCAAAATAACTCAAATATAATATTATAATATTTTAAAAATACTTTAATTAAATAAAAATGAAGTGATATTTTTAATAATTATATTTACAAAAATATTAAAATTTTTAAGAATATATGATCTTATGAATTAAATACACATATTTAACTATCACATAATCTTCACACCTTGCTTTTTCTATTCAAACACTCCCTTAGTTTCAACCACCTAATAGTAAGTTCCACAACATAATATTTTAATAGTTCACATTGCGTATGAGGCTTGATTATGTGTATTTATACCATTTTTCCATTTGTAGCACAAGAAACCCATTCACTTTCTCTGATTTCTTGCGTGTTTCTTGGAGTAAGAAATTCTTTCCCTTTTTTTTTTAAAAAATAAGTAGAAGTTTGTCTATCACTCTAATTTTTTTAATTCAATTTTATATAATACTTGGACCGGTGGTTATGTGAGCAACAAAAGTCAACAATGATGGCTTGACTAAATGGAACTTGCATACATTTCCATCAGCCTCCCGTTGGACCATGGTTTTCCCAGAGTATTACCAGTAAAATCAAGTATGGTTTTATATTCTTTTTTCCATAGTATATAGCCATATTCAGTTTTCAGACACTCAACCCTTAATGGCTTTCCCAAGTGCAATCATGGCCACCAACACTAAAGAGCTAGCCATGGAGATTCATCCCTTTATCCGTCTTTACAAGGATGGCACCGTAGAACGCTCCCAAAGCTCCCCCATTGTGCCGCCTTTTCTCCAGGATCCAAAAACCGGAGTCTCATCCAAAGACATTGTCATCTCAGAAAATCCCACCGTCTCCGCTCGTCTTTACCTTCCAAAATTGGTCCAAACCAACGAACAAAGCAAAAAACTCCCCATCTTGGTCTACTTTCACGGCGGTGGATTCTGCTTCGAATCCGCCTTCGGCCAATTTTACCACAACTACATCAACGCCTTCCTCTCTCACGCCGACATCATTGTGGTCTCCGTTGAGTACAGGCTCGCTCCAGAGCACCCTTTACCGGCGGCTTATGACGATTGTTGGACTTCACTGGAGTGGGTTTGGAACCATTCAAGCCAAAAGTCCGGAAAAATCGAACCATGGTTGGTTGACTATGGCGATTTTAACAAAATTTTTATAGGAGGTGACAGCGCGGGCGCTAACATCGTGCATCATATGGCGCTGCGTGCCGGAGCCGCTGCCAAGACTTCACCCGACGGCGTGAAAATATATGGTGCTTTTCTTTCCCATCCTTACTTCAATAGTTCGAAGCCGGTTGGGTCCGAACCCGTTGAAGGGTTCGAGCAGAGCAGGGGAGTTTTGACTTGGAATATGGTATGTCCGTCAGCGCCGGCTGGATTAGACGACCCGATGATAAATCCGATGGTTGCCGGCGCACCGGATTTGGCTGGGCTGGGGTGTTCGAGGATGCTTGTTTGTGTTGCTGGGAAGGATCTCTTGAGGGATAGAGGGATTTGGTACTACGAGGCTGTGAAGGAGAGTGGGTGGAATGGTGAATTGGAATTGTTTGAAGAGAAAGGGGAAGGCCATGTTTATCATATTTTTAATCCTCGTTCTGAGAATGGCATGAAGATGAACAAGCGTTTGGCTACTTTTATCCTTAAGTAGAAGAAACGCCTTTGTGTAATGATATTGTTGGAGTTTGAATCCATGTGATTCAAAATTTATGAATAATAACAACAATAATAAAGGAAGTCGTCTTTGAAAAGAAAAAAAAACAGAAATAGTCTTAAATATTAGAGAAAGAAAGTAAATCTTTAAATCCTTATAAATATTCTTATTACATTGACATTCTTTTTATCTACAAAAAAAATGCACTCATTTTCTTTATTCCCTTTGTTCCTGTACCAGTTTGAGATCAAACCTAAAAGAGTTAATTTAATATACTCTAATTTTAATTACGCGTTACAGCTTTGGTTGTATTCATGTGAATTTTTGGTGTTGAATACATGTAGCATGGACCAAAAGGTAAAAGGTTTCAAATATCCCTGCAGCTCAAAATTTTTAGGAAGCTATTTTTGATGATCTTATGTGATCTTCTTCTTAGAGGAAACTGATTTACACATGGATTAATAATAGGGAGGGGGTTTATTGTGTTTGGGAGAAACTTGACAGAATATTAGATAATGATCTGTGGATAAATTGTTTCCTGTACTCTAAGATTAAGGCCTTCCCCTCTTTACTTTTGATCACTCACATATTCTACTCTCCACTATGATAAACACATAAACAAACATTACAATTTTCAATTTCAAGCTCACTAGACCACTCACCCTCAATGCCCAATTGTGGTACAACATGCATGGAATAATCAGTTTAATGGTTCTAGAACTTTTAGACTAGTATCCAAATTTACTCAAACTAAAAAAAAAAACACTTATAATAGTTGGATAAAAACATTTTTTGGACAAATTCAACACCAAATCAAAGGCCTCCACTTCTAGTTGCAACAACTCCAGGGCCAACAAAGAAGTCTTAATAAGCAATAACAAACAATTAGAATATATTTTAGACTGTTAGCAAACTTGTCACACCTCGATTCATGGCACGTGATTGGCATAGAAGGTCACCAATAGGTAACTCTCTGCAAGGCTAACAATGTAGTAAAATCTTTGATGTTACATGCCTCCTATGTGAAGAGTGACTAGACAAGTATAAAACATGTAAAAAATGAGGACAAGTCTAAACAATATAGATACATTTATCAAAATACTTTATCAAATTTCTAACAAAAAAAAATCCGACAAAGTTTTCCCTTTTTTCCAAACCATGGGCACTAGGCCAATATAACAGTTGAGGGCTATATGCCCTACTCACAACTTGTAAAGCTAAACAAACAACCATAGAAACCTAGACATCACAATGTACACAAACTATTGGGCGACAACCAGACATAAATACATAGATGACTTGACTATACCAATTGCCAAAATATAACCATCAATGTGTTTAGCTCCACAAAAGAAGTCTACCTAATCAAAGAGTAGACTCAGGTCCAGATGAATGTAGGTGGATAGCGAGAGTAGCCTTAGGCTTTGAAAACAAAAGACAATATGGTGTGAGTTTCTTAGAAATTGAATGAGCACATAATCCCCCAAGAAACCAATGATTAGTTTACAATTCGTATTCAAATGTAAGGTAGTAAAACATGCATATACATAGATATAAACATCAGATTGTAAACACCATACCAAACCTTAAAGCTTCAATTCATTGAGAAAAACAAACTTGATAAGTATACCAATCATCAAGTCAAAATAAGGAACAAGTACAACATTTTTTGGAATAATCATCAAACTATGCAGCAAACAAATTACTAAAATTTTTCTTACTTTACAAATATACGTGTATCTAAGAAAAATCAAGATTTCCATATACTGCTAGAATCCAATGGATAATTCCTAAAGGCAACCTCACCTAACAAATATCAATCACCTTCAGTCACTTTATTCTACCATCAGATATTCTCCTCTTATTTCTCCAACAGATATATTTCTATTCACAAGTGCACTTAAAGGTTTTTCTAAAGAAATTTTGAAAGGATCCATAAAAAAGAAAAAATAAGTACTATACAAACCAAAAAGGAGAAATTCATTCTTTAATCAAAATTTCATTTGCTACTGAAACAATATCAAAACAACATTTCATCATTTGTCATTTCCATTATATTTTCATAGGGTTTGAAGTAGTTTAAATCAATCGATCATATGTAACAAATTGTTTTACAAATAATATAATGGTACTAATCTTATTGGGTTAAGCTTTCATTACCGAAATCACACAATTATAATTTATCATAACTAAAACACAAAATTTCAAGTATAAGCAATCATAGAAATTCATCAGTTTCAAAAATTCCATATAATGTAAACTCAACTCAACTATCTCAAAACCATACTTTTGCAATACCAAATTTTTTTTTAAAGGGATGACTTGTTCACTTACCCTAGCATAGCAAGATAATAAAACCCCAAAACTTAATAACCAAAAATTCATCGAATATTTTCTAAAATCAGCTTCTAATTTGAAATGATACATTCTAATCATTCAAGTTTCAATTAAGATATGAAAAAAAAATTTCAAATTGAGAAGGAGTAATACTTACTCACAGTTTAACAAAACGTTAAGGTTTTGGCTAATACTACTAGATGGGCATAGGAAAAGAGAAACGACACCACTAGACTTTAGAGGGTGGTGAATAGTGGAGCTTCCACTGGCAAATGAAGCAACTACAGTGGTTGGCCGGGAAACAAGACAGTAGCTATTCTGATGATCAAGGAAGCCATCTGGGTGTAAGGGAACAACACAGGTGAACCAAGCCACCCTGATTAGAGTTAAGTGAGAGTTAGCCAGAGCTATTGCAGAGGAGCGACAAACACTACAAGAAAAATAGGATTTTTCAATGGAATATTCCAACGGATTAGAATCCGTTAGAATATTCCAACTGATATTCCTATGGAAGGTAGTTTGTGGGACATTCCAACGGTCATTCCAACGGATGGCTGTTCCGTTGGCATAGTCCGTAGAAAATTCCATTGGAGAAAACCTTCCTACAGACATTCCAACGGACATGTCCATTGGAATGGCCAAAAACCAAAATGCTCCATTTTTAAATTTTTTTTCAGAAAAATGTATTTCCAATGGACATTCCAATGGATTGTTTCATTGGAATAAAAAAAAATTCAAAATGCACTGTTTTGTTAAATGGTAATTGACTTACATTTTTTCGATATCTAACAAACATTTCCGTTAGAATGTCCGTTGGAATCCTCTAAAAACCTATATCACCATCCTCTTCCCCTTTTCTCTCCCCTTCGCCTTTTCTCACCTATTCACTCTATTCCTTTCGATATGCTTAGCTTACCTCACTTGCCTTTCACTAACTTTAACGTCAAAGCTCGCTTAGTTTATTGAAGCCCTCTTGCAACCTAGGTACAAGTCACTATAGCTAGCTTAATCAAGCTTTTGATTCGAAAAATATCCTGTTATATGAGTGTCTATTTCTTGTTATGAATTATCTAATCCTTTTAAATTTTAACTATGCTATTAGCAAGTAGTGGTTCATAGATTTTTCATGGGGATGCATTTAATTACTTTGTAGTTATTATTACAATATTATAGAAGTCATTGGTTGCTGCTTTTTAAACAAGAAGAATCTATCCAAATTTCATAATGTTTTTCTCCACAACAATTAATAACATAGTATCCCATAATAGGTGA
>JANHAO010022908.1:0-12047 GCA_026873985.1 Saraca asoca
AATATTTATAAATAATAAATATATAATAGTGTGATATGTATATAATAATTATACAAATGATGTAAAAAAAATCAATATATTAATATTATATATAAAATTTACACTTGCATTATCAAAATAACCAATCTATAAAGTGATGCATTTGTTGAATTTAGTCACCTTCTATCTAATATCTCTCAGATTTAAGTCTGCTGAAACGGACATATGAATTGATTTGGACTGCTTTAAGTCTCCAATCCCTATTCAATCGGTTGGTCCGAGTTTAACAACACTTGTTTTATACGGACAAGAACAAATACCGACTCAATTACTTGAAATTATTTACTCTGCAAATTAAAGAGACAAATTCCATTTTTAAGTTGCATCGAAGTAAACAGATTAATTGCAAGTAATTAATGGTGCATGCAATAACTTTTAAAGTAATTTTCTTATTAGCAAAGAAAAAACTTTTATAAAATTTGTCTATAAGACAAATTAAAATGAAAAGTAATGCTTTCGCACATACATTTGACTTTTTCTTTTTTTTTTTTATTTTATGAACAATTTAGAACTTTTATGAAAATATTTTATTTTACATAATCTGTTTATAAAATACTCTAATTTTACACATATTTTGTAAGTAACAAGTATATAAAAATTTATAACTCAATCTTTCAAAGTTGCAATGTAAAATAAGATATAAACTTAAAATTTAAAAAAAAATACAAAGAAAAAAATTAAAAAAAAAATTGCATTTTTTTCAAGCAGATGTATTGTATGCTGTAGCAAAACCCTTCAAATGAGTCAAACCTTTTTTTTTTATAGTGTGGGTTGTCACTTGTTATACAAATTAAGTGGGCCATTGTTGGATCTAGGACAAGACAAGGAACAATAAAACAAAAAACAAAAAAGAAACGACTATCAATACAGGCCTAAAATTAAATATCCAAGCCCAAATAAAATTGGTGTTTCTTCAGAAAGTTTGTGATGGAGGCCCATTTCGTTTTTGTATAGTTTTTTTGGTGAATGCTTAAGTACTTCTAAGTTTTAAATGAATGATTACAAAGTTTTAAAATAACCTAAAATAATTGAATTTTTTATCTGAATTATTTTTGTATAATTTAAAATTACAAAGATAACCTTACGGAAGAGCTTAATTAGCTTTTGTCACCAGCTCCAAGTTGGGGTCACTTGTATAAGGTTGAAGCAGCTTCTAACTAACACTTGTATCACAAGTTACACCCAAGATTAATTTCTATTTTCCAAAGATAAATATCATTTTAAACTAAAGATGTCACATCTTTTATATAAGTAGTGCTATTTATAAGTTTCTGATTAATAAAATAATACATTGCGTCATGATAACAAGATAAAATAATATATTTTTTTTAGATTGATGAATATTATTTTCTATCATACCCCTCACCTTATCTTTAATATTAACACATAAATGAAATTATTGTTATGAAACATATTTTATGACAAAACAAATACAACTTAAAATTGAGATCTAACCGTCCATATTAATTTATTAGAAATAAAAATCAACTATCGGAAGTTATTGTTTTAAGTGGCACCTAATGTCTATAAAAAAGCTTTAGTTTCTTTTACATTTTAGATTATTGTGTGTGTCCATTAATAAAAGAAGAAGAAAATCATATTAGAATTTTTTTGAAAAAAAAAAAACTCAAAGCACTAATTCTTGTTTCCAAGAGGAGATATCAAGTCAAAATCGCCAAAAAAAAGCAAAAGAATTTACTTGATTAATAGATGTTAATCATTACTTTAACAAGACAGTAGTAACTTATCGATCATGGCAGTAATCTGCCTTTCACTTGTTCAAATATTCTTTTAACTCCAATGTTATATAAAACAAAAGGGATGATTATGAATAATTGAAAGTTAAAAGCTTGAGATGAAGGGATAAAAAAAAAGGGAAAAAGAAAAAAGTTGAGTCAAACAAAAAGGCAGATTATTATTAGTAGGCAGAGGGCAAAGCATCTTTACAGTGACAAGTCAACTGGGTTTATGGCTCAATGCCTACCCATTTTCTATATGCAAGAATCAATCATTCAGCTTTTTGATGCCACACTCACATGTTGTTTTTTTCTCCTTTGCTTCATGTCTCATGGCTCTGGACTCATTGCCAGACAAAAAGCAAAGCACATCCATCAAAAAAACCAATATGCACAGTATCTGCAAAATGGACTTTGGAAACTGTGCTTGCTCAAATTGATTCACTGATGCTATTCATGTTTGTTCAATCTCTTCCTCCTGATAAGTAACCTTATTAGACAAAATTAATCATTTTGTGATGATAAATCAAAAGATTTTTAAATTATAAAAATAATCTTTAAATAATATTTTGTTTATATAATTATTTTTATAATTTAAATGTTATTTTATCAATGTCTTAAAATTTTAGGAATAAAATTATTAATTTATCCTATTTTCAGCAATGATATTTTCAAATTTGTTTACATTCATTCAACAAATACAATGAACAATAATTATTTTTAAAAGAGATAAATCAAGTATGAAACAAAAACAATAATTACTTTTAAAAGAGACGTAGATCAAATATGAAAATACAAGGATTTACTTAGCTTTTTTCTTCCTATATTCTTAATAGAAGCTTGTCTTAATATTGTGATTGAATAATAAGTAGGGATACTCTCTTCATCACTACTTACAACCGTTTCTATATCTACCTACACTATACGTACTATGATTTAAGTTGACTAATTAACTTCTTTTTTAATATAAGTTTAATTCAAATTTTTTTGTTGACATAGTATAGTGCATAAAGTTATATAAGTAAATTTATAAAATTTTTGTTATTTTTGAATAATTTAAGTTAATCTTATATATATATATATATATGAATCTTAAGTTATGAAAACAATAAATAATTAGTACTAGGTTAAATTATCCCCACTAAGTTTATCATGTGATATAGCGGTAATTCTATCGTGATTATATATCATTTTCTCTGTGACTATATATATATATATATATAGCCCACCAGCCTTTCCTTTAACGTTGTTGAGTTGTCTCTACATCCCAAAAAAGAGGTTTCAGTACTTTCATTAAAATGAAAAACATGCAATCATCTGCCATTGTTAATCAGTATATAAAACCTAAAACACTCTTACGATGTTCATAAGAAACTGGGTTTTCTGGTTTTTAACTTTCATTTGCTTTTCATGTCTAAGATGGAGATGGTATTGGGATTCAGAGAGGAATCTCTTTTCTGCAGAAATGTTTTGCCTTTACAAAACCAATGAAAGGGAGAGGTGGCAACACCACTTACAAAGCTTCCTTATTATATATATAACCTAACATACCAAATCTTAGGGTATAGGGAAAAGCAAGCATCTGCCTCACATTTCCTATATATTATAAAGCTACTACACTGTAACACCTTTTTGTTTATATTTATAATTAATATGATGCCTCGAATAATAAAACTCACATTTGGTTACTAAACAAAGAAAATCAAACTCTATCTCTCTTGGAAAAATTGCACTTAAAAAATCAAAATATATATGAGGGTCTTGGAGTTGTTTTTCAATCGGTTGCTTTCATTTAAAACTTTTCAATATTTATTGGAAAAATGGATTGAATAATTAGAAAATCACAAGAATTAATATATATTGAAAATCTTGAGGTTGAAAATCCCTTTACAATCCATTTAGTAGTTTATTTGGGCAAGAGAGAGTCTTCCAAACAAGCCATTCATGTATTGAATATAAAACTTGGCCATCCTAATTAGAGGACTTATATTCCAAGCTCAACTTCTTAACAAAGCTAGCTAGCAAGCTTCTTAAAGAAAATTTTTCTCTATCAAAAGCTTAAGAATAAAATAATTTACTTTATTTTAAGATCACTATTATTATTGTTTAGGACGTACAATGATAATTTTTTTTATTATTATTTATTATATATTGACACTTGGAGTAGTCAATTTGATTAGGACTTTCCAAAAACAAAATGACAAATCCACTTTGGCTATCCTCCACTAAAAGAATAAACAAATTAAGAAAATTGAAATATATATATATATATATATATCTAGGGCAAAAAAAGTAGGTTTAGGCTTCCCTTATTGCATCATAAAAATAGGGCCATGGGATATTGAGGGATCATCCCCTAGGGATTGAATACCACTTTTACCTACATCAAGTATCAAATGGCATCTCTTTTTTGTTTTTGTTTTACAGCAATATCCAAACCAAGCTATATGCAAATATCATAAATATTCGCAAATTGTCATCACAAAGAATCCAATGCCTTTTTTTTGTTGTACCTTTCAGACGTATATCCCTTGATTATTCACTCACGTGTGTACATTCCCATAATCAAAATCTCGTACATATTCTCATATAAACATATACAGTGTTCAAAAGTTCATTAGATTCGAGTTGAATTAAGTCATTGCTTAAAGGTCTCTGTCAAATGACAAGGGGAATGATAAAATTAATAGAGATCATCATCACCTTTAAAGTTTATTCTCCATGTAAAGATTTGAAGCTCTGACTATTTAATTTATGATTAAGTATATAAGTTTTGGGTTCAAGTTGTAATAATAATGTTTTAAGAAAAAAGATTGAAAGCTTTAGATGAGTCATGGTTTATATATTATTAGGTGAAAAATACAATGTACCCATTCTTGATATGGCATATGTTTATTTTAATTTAAAGTGTCAAAATTAATCTATGACTTGCTCCATTAATATTTTACTTACTTAAAGTCATATTTTTTTAAAAATAAAATTTATACATTTTTATTATATAATTTTTCTTCTTTACCCATTAAAGTTATAGACATGTAAAGTTATGCCAACTAGAGTTTTGTAGATGAATTATTTGATTTACAAAGTGATATTTCAAGTCATAATTGAAATTTAACAAT
The DNA here is from genome assembly GCA_026873985.1 of Saraca asoca. Lineage (NCBI taxonomy): Eukaryota > Viridiplantae > Streptophyta > Magnoliopsida > Fabales > Fabaceae > Saraca > Saraca asoca. Next base: position 4,895 of record JANHAO010022908.1, read on the forward strand.
ATGTTGTTAAATATAACATTCACACAATTTTATTTTCTAGATTTTGTGATATTAATAAAGAATAAAGAAGATCACATGATAAAAGTATATCAAATTTATCTATTTTTTTACGAAAAAATAGTTAACTCAGACAAAATACTAATAAAGCAAATCACATTCGGATTAATTTTAACATTTTAAATTATAAGTGAATAAAATAAACCAAAATTATTTCACAAGCTGATAAACTGTATCTTTGGTTGTTATATATCTAACATGTCATTAGTTAACAATTACCACTACCAACACTAAGAATAATTAACAGTTAGTGATTAAAAAAAAAAAAAAAAACTCAGAGTCTGCATATATGTTATTGTTGAGTGGCCTAAAAATTTAGAATAACTCCACATTCGAGTCAATGGAAACATGTAGATTTACCTATGAAGGAAACATCACTTTTAACAGGAAATGAAATTATGAAATCCACCATTTTGTTAATTTGTTTTCTTCTGCTGAAACACAATCATTTTTAATTGTTTTCAAATGAGAATATAACCCAATGACATGTTTACCATCCTTTATCCACAGTGAAAAAATATTTAAATTGCTGATAGACTAATTAAATATTGGATATGAATTAAAATCTCAACATCAATAGAAATATAGAATTTTTACTGCATGAACCATTTTTTTATCATTCTTTTTCTTCTTCAAGGCAATTAATATATATATATATATATATATGACTGCATATTATATATTAATCTCCACTTACTAACTGCTGTTTAGTTTAATTTTCTTTCATTAACTTAATATTTTGGTCTTAATTTGGTGATTAGTGCATGCATTAAAAAATAGAGAAGGCAAAGAAAGACAGCGTGACTGACAGATAAAGACTGCTCATGTTATTCCTATCCCAACAAATATACCTCAATTTGAAAAGAGACTAATTATGGAACAAAAACATTGCTTATAAAGACAATACAAGAAAATAATAAAAATTAAAAATATATAATTAAAGAATCTTAAACATTAATTCCAATCCATTGACATAACAAAATGTGAAGAAAATAAATAATGAACTTCTTTTGGCCTTATTATATTCAAAATTATAAAGTAATTATCAGCACGTAATTTTCTTAATTTTCCCCCCTTTTATATGAGTATAACAATGCCATTTTTATTTCTACCTTAATTACTTTGATTAAATAGCTGGGTTTTTAACACTTTGAATTTGGCATTCCAGTGCTAATAATAAGCAATTTTTTTTTTTTTAACAACTAACATCCGAGCAATGTATCATAAATTTAAATTACAGTTCCGATTATAGTTGTAATTATGTTATTATTTATAAAATTATAAATAAATATAAAAATATATGATCATTGCAGAACAAAACCACATAAAATTGCAGCTACGGAATTTAGTACAATAATAATATCATGAGCAGTATTATGGATGCAAACTGCAATTTACAACTATATATAATCGGCGGATATAATTTGATTGATTATTAGAATTCATAATTCATAGTATAGGCCATAAGGTTTGGTTTACGATATATTTATGTTTCTGATAATTAATCTATAAACATCAAAATTACAGACCAAAACTTAAAAGGTGATATACATGTGGTAAAATAACTACATAAAAATGAAAATATATATTGAGATTCTGGAAGGGTCCTTCCCTTTGGGAAAGTTAAATTAATAAGAAAATTTTCAAAAATATATTGAAAAAGAAAAGATAAAAAAAATGAAAAATCCATATATGTAATATATGGAGCTAACCTTGCCATGGCTTCTGGGATTGATTTTGATCACTCATGCAGTTTCCTATACCAGCAATGCTCAGAATATCACTTTGAGAGAGAGGTCTAAGACCTAAGAAATCTCTCGTCAAGCCTTCATTCCCACCACCACTTCCGCCACCGTCATCGGCGGCGCCAGTGAGATGGCCGGCGGTGGTTGTTTTTGGAAGGGTGTAATGCAAGTTTCCATCTTTCTTCGAAGAATTCAAAATCCCACCAACAAAAGCGTCCTCAAAAACAGTTCCTTCAAACCCAGAAGGAGAAGAGAAGGAATTCATGAGGTCGTGAAATAGGGATGAAGAAGGAGGAACACCTGAAGTAGCACCACCGCCTGTACCAGCAGAACCAGAAGTAGGCATTGCAGCTTTATTCCCAAAAGCAGCGAAGCCGTGACCAAACCCAGTACTAGTTTTTATTTGATCTTCACGCGGGGACAAATTCAAACCACAATCACCATTTGAATTGTTGTCGTTGTTGCCAGAAGAATCAGCAGACACGTGAGGCTGTTGGTGGGTCCCTATCATGGCTGTCGATGAGCCAGGCTTGCTCATGGTTGCACCCATCTGAGCTGCTTTCTGCAGCAACGCTGTAGCTGACATGTGAGGGGAAGGCACTGGCTGGTAGGCAGGAAGCGTGGGACCGAGGCTAGGGTTAGGGTTTGGGTTTTCATGGAGGCTTAGATCTTGACGATTATGTGTTTGTGAGAATTCCTGACTGAAAATTGATGATGATGAAGAGAGATCAATCGTGGGTGGGCCAAGCCAAGGGGGTATTTCTGGCCTAAGACTGAAACTTTGCTGCTCTTTCTTTAGCGGGAAACCACGGAGGTCTTGTGGGTTGAATTGAGTTTGGAGATTTATGTGGCTTGTTGATGAAGAACCTGGCTGAGATGGAAGAAGTAGTGGTGGATTTGGTGTGCCTGTGATTGCTCTTGCACTCTCCTCTGCTAATGCATCACAGAAGGCTCTGTGGGTTATGAAACTGTCCCTCCTGAAAGTCATAAGCAAACACCCACAACAAAACAAAAAGCAAAAAAAAAAAAAAAGTCACAAAGTGTTATGACAGTCCAGAAATATTGACTCTCTCTCTCTCTCCTTTCTCTCTCTTCTCCCTTTCTGCATCCCTAGACTCTTTTCTTCCTTCTGGGAGTACTTAAAAGACAGATAGTCCAGATAGGTGGTTCATTAAAAATTTTTCCTGGCAAAGAATTTCTACTTTCTCTCTCTAGGGTGGGATTATAGGAGCCTGCTACATCAATTTATGAACTCATCAGTCATTCTTCCTCAGTGTGTGTATAAGTCATCTTCTCCGAAGCAAGGAGACCAAGAATGTGAATTTATTATTATGCTGTGAATTCATTAAGTTTTCTAGTCAACCTCGGATTTGCAAAATCACCATCCTCATAAATGACGACCATGTCTGTCTGACCAAGGTGCCTAAACAGGACCTGTAATTCACATGTCATTCCTAAAAATGATTTTAGGTTAGTTACCTTGAGAAGAGGGTTCCACAGTCACATCTGTACTCTCTTGTGCCACAGGTCTTTGAATGAGCTTTCCAATCTGATTGAACCGCATACCTCTTTGAGCACTTGTCACATTTCCACTTCTTCTCGCCGTGCTTCCTGCAAAAGTGCTTCTTGATCCCAGTCAAGTCCCCAAGGGCTCTTGATGGGTCATGGTGCACGCAAGTTGGTTCTGGGCAGACATAAACCTTCTTCCTCACCTCTTTGTTTGTTCTCTGCTTCAGTTTCCATGGCAGATTATGTCCCCTTCTATGAAGTTGAAGATTCTGATCTCTTTGAAATCCTTTGTTACAGATCTCACAGATGAACCTATTGGTAGCCAGAAGAGTCTTGGGGGACAAGGCTATAACCTCAGCATCTGGGTCTGAAAAAACAAAACCCAGAAATTAATTTTGAAAACGAACAAAAATTTAAAAAATTCAGATAGAAAAGACAATGGCTTTAAATTGGGATATGAAACCTGGGTTGCCAGGAAGGTTTCTCTTTTTCTTCAGTGGTGGTTGAGTTTGAGTTGCTGGTGGAGCAAAGTACTGTTGAGGATAATTGGTGGCAATTTCATTTCTGTTGCCTGAGGAAACGCTGGCTTCACCAGATGCAGAAGTCAAATTAGACATGTTTTCTTCTACTACTTGCTGCTGCTGCTGGAACATCAAACCCTTCATCATCTTTTCTTAAAAAAAAAAAAACGGGAATTTTTTTAATACAAAGGTTTTTTTTTGGGACAGAGATCTTTGTTTTTTTCATATGTTTGAAGGCTTTTGGATCTAAGGAGAACATCCACCTAGAACAACAGAAAAACAAAAAAAAAAGAGCAAAAATTTTGACTATAGAGTAGACTGGAGAGAGAGAGAGAGAGAGAGAGAAGTAAGAACAGAACAAAGAAGAAAAATTGATACTCAGGAATATATAGTCTACTAAATCACAGCAGAAAAAAATAATAAAGAGTACTCTTTTGGAGCAAAACAAATTCCCCCACTACGAACCTTGATGGTTTGGCATCAACCCAAGAGACAATTTTGTGTTTTTTGAAGGAAGCAGAAGAAACAAGGGAGAGAGAGAGAGAACTGAAGCTAAAACCAGATGATGGTGTAGCCACTTTTCTTCTTCATAGTTCCAAAACCAGGCTTAATAATACCCAAGAAAATCCCCACACAAATATGAACAAAAATACAGACCCAGTTATTTTGTTTAAACACTAAGAGAGAGAGAGAGATGTGGATGAGAAGAGGGGGACGGATTCCCTCTGTACCTCAGGCAGTCCAAAACAACACCCAAAACCACAACCCAAGGGTGAACCCTACGGCTAAGTCTGACGTTGCTCTTTCTGTCTTTTCCTCTGTTCTCTTTCTCAACCCCATAAAAATCTTTTCTTTCTTTATATATATGTATTTAGCTTTAAACAAAGTTCATTTTTTTTTCTTGACACCTTTTGTTTAAATATACCCTCCTCCACCTTTCCCTTCTCTTCTAAAGCAAGCAGATAAAAAAGACAAAAAAATGCAACCATGGAAAAAGTGAGTATCATTTGCACATGCAGATAGATAGAGTGGGAGAAGAATAATTTTTTTGGTACTCATTTGGATTTACTTAATTCTACTAATTATACTATTACTAGAATTTAAACAGATAAAATTAATAAATAATAAAATTATTTTGTAAAAAAAAGAAATTAAATAAATTAAAATAAGTGATATAATGTTTGTTCATAAAATAGAGAGAAGAGAGAAATCCACTTCTATATTATTCAACATGATGGGGCTTTCTTCTACCATTACAGTGAAATGATTGATCCATTGATTAAATTCTAAGAGGCATGGCTAAAAGCTTACTCCATTATTCCTTTTCTTTTTATAATCTTTTATTATTATTATATAGTTCTTTTGCATCATTCATTTCCTTATCACTTGAAGTATTGCTTGTTAAAAAAGCTGAGATTTCTGACAATTTTTGCATGGCTCTTTGATTTAAAATCCTAAACAATTAGATTTGGTTAGGTTATGGATCTTACCAAGTTGCCTAACACCCAAATCCTTAGGCTCCTCCTCCTCTCTCTCTCTCTCTCTCTCTCTCTCTCTCTCTCCATCTTTCTTATAATTAACCTTTGTATATTTAACAAACACCAATATTGTTGTCCTTGTCATTCTCAGCTCATAATGGTCATTTTCAGTATTAAAAAAAATGAATGATGCTTTTAAAACAATGTGATTGAATTTCAAGCATGAATTTGGGGATTGTACATGGATTGGCTCCACAGTCAAGAGGTAGTAAACTAAGTGACCCTTCTGACATAATTTGACCCAATTCACTTGCTTCAAGTTTTTTAAGTCAAACTTCTTATTCATGATATGATACCGAGAGATCAAACACTGTAACTGTAAATATTTAATTTTGTTTAGCTACATAATGAAGGATTCTTCTATTTCATAAATTTATCTCTATTACTTGCTTATGATGACATTTAAGTATAACACTTCAAAGAAAGGATGTTGAATATTCATTTTTTTTACATTCATTAAAAGTTTTTAGCAAACTGTCAAAATCCTCCATTATTAGACTATAACTATAACTAATAGCTTAAAATATTAAAAATTTGTGATTCTATTTAAAATGATTAAAAATAAGATTTCATTTTATTTATAAATGATATTCTTTTTAAATAGTATTTGTTGGATTTAAGTTAGAGAATATTTTATTTAATTTATAATTTTTATTTTAATTATATTTGTATCATTATAAAATCCATCAAATTTATTAAAAATTTCACTAGAATTCATTTCATTTAACATAAAACACATGTTATATAAAAATTTTATTCTTATTCCAATATTTTATTTAGCACACTATTATCAAAATTTACCTTTTAATCAAATTTTATATATTTTACAATATGTTTCAAAAAAAAAAAACTTATCTACAAATAAACTGAAATTATTTTTATTAAAATAAAATGAATCTAATTATAGAAAAATTGATTCCAGCCCAAGTGACTTTGTTTTTCACACTTAGGTAAGGGTAAAAATAGCTTTATACTTAGAAACTTTCGGTTAACAACCATTTATAGTCAAACTTTTATGATATAAACACGATCAGCAAACCTAAAGAGAACATTATGGATTAGCATAGGATGCTGCTCATATCATCGCATAAAATAAAAAGAAAATTGAAGGGAAAAAAGTGCTGTTGCTGGAAGATTTGGTCTCTCTCTCTCTCTCTCTCTCTATATATATATATATATCATATTTGCAAGATATGTATCTACATAAATTACAATTATGATCAAATGATTAATATTTTTGTAACACCAAATGCAATATTTAAAAAATATATTTAATGTGGGTACTTGTAGAACTGCATTGTCTTTCTGTTTGTTCAGATTTCGAGGAGGTTGTGTTCCATGCACCATGTTTTGAGGTTCAAAAAATTGGCAATAGGAAAACATTTTTATTTTGTCATTTTCTTGTTTTATTCTTCAATGATTAAGTTTTTGAAAATGGGATCTTGCACCACCCAAGTCTCAATATGCTCTCCCAGCTCATCTCTCTCATTAAAATATTATTTACCCTAAAGCAGGTTTTAAACAAATCACTACTCCTTTTTATGTCAAAAAAGGTGTGGGGAGAAAGTTTTGGTCTTTGAAATGGATCTAGAATCTAGATAAGTTCTAATAATAATTATCATGTTAGAATTATGTAAAAAAATAAAAATGTGTTTTTTTTTTACACAAGTTATTATATGCCTTCATGAGTTTGAATCTAGTTTCATATTAATTATATTATTTCTTTTCTAAAATTACACCAATGTACTACTAATAAACAATAAGAATATATATATATATATAT
>JANHAO010022909.1:0-12049 GCA_026873985.1 Saraca asoca
CCAAGAGGAGTACTGATATCTTAGAAATCATACATTCAGATATATGTTATCCTAACATGGATGCTTATGGTCCAAAGTATTTTATCACCTATATAAATGATTGTTCTCGATATATGTATCTCTATATGCTTCATAATAAGAGTGAAGCCTTATATTAGTTTAAGGCTTTTAAGGTAGAAGTAGAGAAGCAATATGGTAAGCAAATTAAGATTGTTAGAATAGATAGAGGTGGAGAATACTATGGTAGATACATTGAAGATGGACAAGCACCTGGTCCATTTGCTAAGTTTCTTTAAGAGCATAGAATCATTACCCAATACACCATGCGTGGTTCTCCGGATTATAAAGGCGTTGCAGAAAGAAGAAATCAGACATTATTAAATATGGTGCATAGTATGTTAAGTAGCTCTAAGCTGCCTAAATCCTTATGGATTGAAGTTCTTAAAATGGCAGTGTATATATTGAACAAGTTTCTAACCAAGGCTGTCCTAAAGACACCATTTGAGTTATTTAAAGGTTGGAAACTGAGTTTGTGACATATGTGCATTTGGGGATGCCCGTTTGAAGTAAGTGTTTATAATCGATAAGATAAGAAACTAGACCCAAGGACCATTAGTGGGTATTTCAATGGATACGCAAAAAAGTCTAAAGATTACAAATTCTATTGTCCATCACATAGTACTAGGTTTGTGGAATCAAGAAATGCTAAGTTTCTTGAGAATGACTTAGTTAGTGGGAGTAATCAATTTCAAAACATAAAGGATTCACTTTGCATTATTCTAGCTTTAGTTGCACACTTTAATTTAGAGTTACAACAAATGGATGTGAAAACTACTTTCCTCAATGGGGAACTAGAGAAAGAGATATACATGAAACAACCTAAAGGATTCTCCTCTAGTCAAGGTGAACATTTAGTATGCAAGCTTTAGAAATCTATTTATGGATTAAAACAAGCTTCTCGTCAATGGTATTTGAAATTCCATGATGTGATCTCCTCTTTTAGTTTTGAAGAAAATATTATGGATCAATGTATACACCACAAGGTTAGTGGGAGCAAGATTTGTCTCTTAATTCTGCATGTGGATAATATTTTTCTTGTAACCAATGATAAGGGTTTTTTGCATGAGGTAAAATAATTTCTCTCTAAAGACTTTGATATGAAGGATATGGGTGATGCTTCTTATGTCATTGGCATAAAGATCTTTAGAGATAGACATAAAGGTGTTTTGGGTCTATCACAGGAAACTTATATAAATAATGTTTTAGAGAGATTTTGGATGAAAGATTGTTCATCAAGTGTTTTTCCCATTGTTAAGGGGGATAAGTTCAATTTGAACCACTATCCCGAGAATGATTTCAAAAGGGAGCAAATGAAGAACATCCCTTATGCTTCAGTTGTTGGTAGTATAATGTATACTCAAGTCTACACCAAATTTGACATAGCATTTGTTGTTGGTATGTTAGAAAGATATCAGAGTAATCTAGGTATGGACCACTAGAGAGCTGCTAAGAAAGTTTTGAGATACCTTCAAGGGATAAAAGGCTACATGCTTATGTATAGATGAACGGATAACCTAGAAGTGATTGGTTATTCAGATTTAGACTTTACTGGCTGTGTTGATTCATGTAAATCAACATCTAGATACATTTTCATGTTCACTGGTGGAGCTGTATCATGGAGAAGTGCAAAGCAAACATTGACAGCTACTTCCGCAATGGAGGTTGAGTTTGTCTCTTCTTTTAAGGCTACATCGCATGGCGTATGGATAAAGAGTTTCATTTCTGAACTTGGAGTTGTTGATTCTATATCTAGGCCATTAAAGATATTTTGTGGCAATTCAGCTGCAATCTTTATGGCTAAGAATAATAAGAATGGTAGTCGAAATAAGTATATCGACATTAAGTACTTAACCATAAGAGAGCATGTTAAGAATAAAATAGTGGTCATTGAGCACATTAACACTGAATTAATGATAGCAAATCCTTTGACAAAAGGCATGCCACATTTAGGTTCAAGGATCTTGTAGAACGTATAGGTCTTGGCCCTTTAGTTTGATTTCATTGTATAAGACAATGTTATTTTAATAAAACTCTACTTTAGTCATGATTTTCTCATTTTTTTTTCTTATATATGCATATGTTTATTTTTGTTAGAGAAATGTCAATAAAGTTTGGACCTGAAATAAACATAGGGTTTATTTATTTAGTATTTTAGACTAATGTTAATACGTAAATGCAATGTGATACATGAAAGATAATACTCATTAAAAGAGGAATTATATGATTCATGTATTTGTTTCTTATTTTGGCAAATCCTAGTATATATATTGGTCAAGTGAGAGAATATGAGAAATATCTGAAAAAAAAAAGGAAAAAGGATTTTAGGTACTAGATATGGCCAATATCATATCTTTCAATTAAGGGACTTGCAGTTGGCTTAAAGATAAGTCTATTATCTTTTAATAACCAAAAAATTCAAATATCTTGGTGATGGGCTAAAAATTATTATATAATACAAGTTTTGGATTCCCAATGCTATGAAGACTCTATACAGAAAGAATTACTATCATTCTGGAGAGAGAACAAAGTATTAGAAGCTCTCAAACTTGACAGAATGTGGTGCATAAAACTATCAAGATTTTTTTCACTTCGAGCGTCAATGGTTGGAGGTAATCTGCTCCACTTTGCTTTATTACAGTTTGTTTATGTTCATTAAACATTCAGGTATAGCTTACAATTTGGACCATCTATTTGTTAGTATAATTTTACATTAGTAAAAAAATTGGCATATAACAGATTTTTTCTGCATATTTTTATTTTATCAAAAATAAAGTAAAAGCTTTGGAAAAATCACTTAACACATTATCCAAATTAGCAGAAGATAAGAAGTGTTGTTGTGCACAAAACTTCCAAGACTTTCACTTGCATCAGGTTACTTTTTTGCAAACGGTAAAAAGTATACAGATTATACCTACAGATCCGGTCGGCATAACATGAGAGGAATTACTTATTTTATCTTTAAAATTTAAAATGGGGTAAATTTTTATCTTATTTTTGTGGGATAATTGTTTTTTTCATTTTTACTTTTTACAGGAAAATCCTCACCAAAATCCCTAAATTCCAAGATAAATTGTCATCCCTAATCATTATCATCATTATTTGAATTTATACTAAAATATAATTATATTTTATTTTAATGATTTGTATAAATTATTTTAAATTTAAATATTAAAATAACTAGAAATGATTTATTGATAAAAAAATTTGTATTTATATAACAAGTGTACTGTTTTTTTTCCCGAATACTTAGAAAAATTTTAATATATATTCCTATTAGTATTGATTTTAAGTGGAATAATATTAAAAATGTAAGTTTATATTGTAACAAATAAATTAATTAGTACAAGTGAATAAATTAAGACACTCGATGTCTCCAATTTTTAACTTGAAAAACTTCATGCATAAAGTAAAACTCACAAAAAAAAGTCTGGGAAAATTTTAGTATTTACAAATAAATTGATGGTTTTAAATATTTTGCTAACCAGTTCACAACGGTACATAATTTTAGGAGTGGAGTTGCATTGATTAAATCATTTTATTATTAACCTTTTTTTAATTATTTTTCTAAATTTTATTTTACTTGATGTAGTATTCCTTTATTTATGGTGATTACTTTACATAGTTATTATTATTATGCTAATTTTTAAACTTTTTGATTTTCTCATATAATTTTAGTTATTAGATTTTCTTTTAATTTAATGTTTTAATTTTTTATTAGAATTCAGTGTAATTATTTATTTTAATAAATTTTTGTAATATATCTATTAATAATATTGAATATATAAACTCATTAATTTAACATTAAAAATTATTTGATATTATTTTAGTGTATAACATATTAATCTAATATTAACTATTTATTATATATTGTTAGACGAAGTGGGTAATCCATTAGTGTATACTTTTCAATTTTAAATTCTTATTATTTTGATTATTTTAAAACTTCCGTATCAAGTTGGGTCAATTCTATCACTTTCCTCTTTTCAGGGGGCTCTAGATCATCTCTCTTAATTATGGAAAGTAGAGCATATATGTAGAAAATAGTTGAAAATAATGCATATATATTGAAAATGGATGGGCATGGTGACGACACAATATAGAAAAGATGATATGAATTTAAAGCAGCAGTAGCACAGCAAGTTTGAGAAACTTACAGCATTTTTTTGATGCTTGAACTTTGATACAAGATTTTGAAAAGAAAATTACAAGTTTTGAGGGGGAGAGAGAGGTAAGGTTACAAAGGTCATAGCTAAGGTTTTTGGATACAAGTTTTGCATATGAAATTTGGCTGTGTCTTACATTTTGTAGCAAGCTTCCTTTTATAGACTTCTTGAACTTCCTTGAACTTGAAACATTTTAAGTTTTGGACTTCAAATTTTTCTTGAATCTGATTCTGAACTTGAAATTTTATTGAATTAGCTTAATATCCAAACTTGTTCGCAAACTTGAATTTTATTTTTGATAAGACTGGTCCCACTTGAAACAAATATGGAATTGAACTTAGGATGAGCTGTAATAATTTTGATCCTGAGTAGAAAGTTAATCAAATTGGTTCAGATTTATCACATAACGGTCATCTTCATTTTGTTGAGTCTGGAATGCTGATTGAGCTTTATTGGGTGAGTTTCCTTCTTCTTCATCACTATTTATTTGAGATAGTGTTTCTAAAAGCTTCTTTTTGAATTCTTGTTTTGAAGAGATTCCTGCTATTTGAGCTGAAAACTTGCTTTTTGAGGTTAAAAAATTATTAAAGTGAGGTGATATAGTTCCCATTTGAGGATTAATTTTGAAATATTGTAACACTGTTGAGGAGTTAGCAAATTTAATTTTGAACTTATGCCACCATTTGATTTTGAATTCTCTAGCTAAACTTAATGGACATAGATCAGGATATTTTTTGATATAAGTATAGTACCAACAAAGGATCCATGCAATTTTGAAATTTACACAAAAATGTAATAATTTGTCAATATTTTGATTAATTTTTAAGGAAAACAAATCAAAACTCTCTTGAATTTTTACGTCAAAAATTGGTCCATAGATCTTGAACCATTCTGAAAACCACACTAGTAAAGTTTTTGAACATGTTTTAGAAAATTGAATAAACCAAGAATAACTGTAATTATTATAATATAATATATTGAACGAAACTTGTTTATAATCTTCATAATTAAAAGTTTCTGGTTGATAGTAAACTTGAAATCTTTTGTGGGTGAAAGGAGATGATAATTTCCAATCATGATGAGAAAGTACTTGAAGAATTCTAATTTTTGAAAAAGCTATTTTATTGGGATCTATTGGATCAGTTTCATGTTCTAATTCTATTAATCTAGTTTGCAATAGAATTAACTCATAAAATTCTCTTGATTTTTTGAAATCATCTGGAATGTAATTCCAGTTTTTGGTAATATTTTTTGAGCAGTTTCTTTAGGAGTTGTTACCTTTTGAAAATCTTCTACAACAGAAATTGGAATTTTGATCTCTTTGATAGCATATCCTTGATTTTGAACATATTTTGTTCTTGAAGAAGGAGAAGGAGTGGAAGGATCGGCTAAGGAGGTGGTTGCCTCAAGATAATTTCTAGGAGACATTGGTATTGATCCAAGAGTGACAAATCTATTTTGAGAAGGTAAAATAGTGGATCTTATTAAAAGTTTAATTATTGAAGTATTGGAAGAGGTTATTAAAGCAAGTAGTTTCATAGCATAGTTTGCTATGCTTTTCTTAGGAGAAGGAGAGGAAGGAGATGATTTCTTCATCTTCTTTTCTAAGGATGCAATATGCAAAATGTTGTTTTGAAAACTTATGCAATATGCATGTATATATAGGAAAATTTTTGAAAAAACATAATAATTTTAAATAAAATTTCTCGAAAGGATATTGATAGTAGGAGATGATGCTAGAGAACATAGGCATATATCTCCACAATTTTGTAAACAATTACTTTTTGAAATGTCATTTTCTTCAATATCAGAATTTTCTTGATCTTGATAGATTTGTTCTTCCTCTTCTTGAGACTGTTCTAACTTAGATGGCTAATTAAGTAAAAGTTCTTGTAATTGTAGTTTTAACTTATCCTTAAGCTCCAAATTATTTATTTTTTTGTTTCATTTTATAATTTCTAGTATAATAACCAAATTGACCACATTCGTAACATACTACTGGGTCTTTATTTTGAAGATTTTTAATAGGTGTCTTAGTTTCTTTTGAAATTTTATAACTAAGTTTTCTTGAAGGTATAAAATATATTCTACTAGCTTTAAGTTTTTTCTTTCTTTTTATTGAAGGAGCCTTTTATATTGTTTCATAACCATATTGTTGACAAAAAGTTCCTAGTTTGTTTTTATTGATTCTATTCTCATTTTTATTTCTGGCTTTTAATTTTAGATTAGTACATAAGACTAATCCTTATTGATTTATTGTATTGATTAATTGTCCGTAAGTTAATTCTATCCAAGGAATATTTCCATTAAATTCTTATTTCAAATTATTTCTTATTTTTTTAGCAAATTGGTTTGCAATTCCTGCTATGAACTTCTCTTTCCAATAAGCAATCTAGTCTTGTAAAAATTCTTGATAAAAATACATCTTTATACCATCTAAAGTCTGTTAAAGTTAGGCATTTAAGATTTAACAAGGCTTCAAAGGCTCTTTCTTGAATTTGGGTAGGGTTTCCTACAAATTATTTTGTAATTACTTCTATTAATGTATTGACTATATCAATTGTATTAACTACTTGGCCATTTATAATTTCTGGTTTAAACTTTTGATAAACTTGAGTTTTTTCATAATCTGTTACATAATAATCCCATCATTCTTTTAATTGACCAGAGAATTCTGCCATAATTAAATTAGCAGTTTGAGTTTTATCATTTCCTTGAATTTTATAAGTTGTTGTTGTCATAGTAATATTTTTTAGAGTATTGATAATTTCATATTTACTTTTTCCATCTATATTCCAATCGTGAACCCCATGGCTATCATAAGGATTTTTCCAAAATTGATTTCTTTCTTCATATTGAATATCTAGAGGTGTAGGTTTTGAATAATAATTTCTAATATAATAATTTTGATTTAGATTTTGTCCTTGCTTTGAAGGGTATCCTACATAATTTCTATGTATTTTATTAATTTGTTGATCTTCTAGAAATTGATTTTTCTAATTGATCTATTTTTGAATGGTATTAATATTTTTTGGAGTTTTCCATTATTTCTTAAGGAATTTCCATTTATAGTTATTTTTTGTAGTTTTGTATTAATTTCTTTTAATATTTCTTCATTATCATTTGATTTTTTAATTCCTCTTGAGTTATTGAAAAGGATTTAAAAATGGGTTGTTCTAATTTGGTTTTATTTTTTAACTTTTTAGGATTTTGAAGTGATATATGATTTGTAATATTATTTATAGAATTTTCTATATTATCTAGCTGTGTAGATTTGTGTGAAGAATTTTACATTTGAGTAATCATTTTGATGCTAAATATTTTTCATTTGTTTATTTATATTATATTGACATTCTTTTTTAGTTGCTCCTATTTTAAATGGTGAAGCAATTATTGAGAATTCAGAGTATGCTATTTTTATTTCTTCTAAAAGGGGATGATTTCCTATAATTATCTTATTTGGTGAAGTTTGCCATTGTTGTATTGATTTTTGAAGCATATTTAGAAAATTTTTATTATTTTTGGATGGTAATTCTTTTACATATGTTGCAGAATTTTTCTCTTTTCCAATTCCTTTTACATAGTTAGCTTTTTCTACTTTTTCTCTTCTTACTCCTTTTTTGCCTTTTGTCACTACACCTTCTTTGTTCTTTTGTTGAGTGAATAATGTTGCTCAATTATGTTTCTTTTGGACTTGTTTGCAGCTGGTTTCTTTATTATTTGATGCTTTGGAACCTAAATTTGAGTGACAAGTGGCAATTTCTTGTTGAAAATTATTTTACACGTTTTGTTGATAGCTTGTAGTAATGTTTGCGTAAAGGTGGTAGTCTTTATTTTTTATCTTTTGTTCTTCTACTTTATCTTTTGTTTCTTTTATATCTTTTATTTTTCTTGTATTTTCTTGAACAATTAATTTTTACTTAAAGGGGTAATAGATTTTTTTTATTTTCGCAATAATTTTCAAGCCAATTAAAAAAGTAAATATACTGTTGTTTTTCTCTATATTTTTGATATAAAGATCCCTTAAATATTTTCTATATTCTAAGGGAAATTTTGAGATATACCATTCTCTTTTTTCTATGTTTTCTTGAGAAAAATAATGAGTTTTTAGTAATTCATGATTTATTTTGAAATATCTTTCTTAACATATTGAGTTAATTTTGCATTTTCGAATATGTTGGAGAGGAGTATTCTTGTGTTAGAGCATAATCTACTTTATATCGAGCTTTTGGAATATTTTTATTATAATTAATTCCTTGAAGTTTTGCTAATTTTTCTTCCAGGTTTTGCTTTAAATCTATTGTTGAGGCTAGTCTATTGAATTTCTTAGTGTAAAATTAGAGGAAGTTGAACGTCTTGAAAGTATGTCAAATCTTGGAATTCGTTTGAATCTTAATGTTACATCTCTAGAAAGGTTTTCTATTATTTAACTAATTGTCATGCTTTCCTCTAATTTTTGAGGCATTATTTCTAGTAAATCCCATTCTTTTGTAAATGAAATTTGATCATGTTTTAGGAGTTTTGGTGTTAATATTGAAGAGTTTTGAGTGTTGGCTTCTACAAGTAAGGTTTCACCTTTCAGGGAAGTTCTTAATGCTTTGATATTGACATTAGTTTTTAAAACTTTGTAATGAATTCTGAATATAATATCTATGTGTCTTGTTCCTTTTTTCCCAAATTCCTTCTTTTATTTTGATAATCAAACTTAAAAAGTCTTTTATTTTTGGATCATTATGGCTTATAGTGTAATTTGGAAGACAACTGAAGTAAACTGGACCATCATGGAGATTTGATTAAAGACAAGCTAATATTGAGTTTTTGAAAGTTGTTGCTCTTGTATCTCTTAATATTAGTAATATTGGAGCATCTATTCTTAACCTATGAAGGGGTTTTGCAGCTACTTGAATTAATCTTATATGTAAAAAATTATAATGTTTTTTATGTTGATCTATCATTGATTTTGATAAAAGAGGTATTGTATCATAAGTTTAATGAATACTTAAATTATGTTCACATGTTGCAATAACATAATCTTGAAGAATATCAAAAGTTCCCTTTTGATAAATTTGACTAGTGGGTACTCTATAGGTATATTCCAATTATGTATTTTTTGTTTTACTTTTGAAATAATTAATTCTTGACTATTTATTATATCTTGATTAACCTGTTCCAAGTTAGACTTTTGACTAGAAGGTGTTTGTTCCTTATTCTTGGAGGAGAGCTTTCTAATTATGTGTGCCATTATTACTTTAGAGGTGTCTTCAAATACTATAGTTTTGGTTTACTCACTTAGGGATTTTTCCTAGGTCTAGCTATACGGGACCACGCTAAGCTACAAGACCACCCAACACCATGGAACCACTTAAATACGCCCTCTCAGCCTCACAAACGGTAGACCAATGTGGCTCTTAAGGCTCACCAATGTAGTGTATTGACACTAGACAATGTACAATTGGTACGTAGGAAATTGACCTAAGTTTTTGACCTCTACTACAGTATTCTCGATGTACTCCCACTACTCTATAGTAACTTCGACAGTCACCTAATCAGGCACCTATCTCTCCCCTCACAAGGCTCTAATACCAAGTGGGTGGAATTACTCAGGGAGCTCTGGATCATCTCTCTTGATTATGGAAAGTAGAGTACATACATTGAAAATAATTGAAAATAATGCATATATATTGAAAATAGAAGAGCATGGTGACGACACAATAATGGAAAATATGATATGAATTTAAAGTAGTAATAGCACAACAAGTTTGAGAAACTTATAGAATTTTATTGATGCTTGAACTTTGATACAAGATTTTGAAAAGAAAATTACAAGTTTTAAAGGGGAGAGAGAGAGAGAGAGGTAAGGTTACAAAATGGGTGGAGCTGCCTAGGGAGCTCTGGATTGTCTCTTAATTATGGAAGATAAAGCATATATGTTAAAAATAATTGAAAATAATGCATATATATTGAAAATAGATGAGGAGGGTGATGGCACAATAATGGAAAACATGATATAAATTCAAAATAGTAATAGAACAGTAGATTAAAAACTTATAGAATTTTATTGATGCTTGAATTTTGATACAAGATTTTTGAAAAGAAAATTACAAGTTTTGAAGGAAAGAGAGAGGTAAGGTTACAAAGGGTAAAGCTAAGGCTTTTAGATACAAGTTTTGCATATGGAATTTGGTCGTGTCTTACATCTCATAGCAAGCTTCCTTTTATAGACTTTTTGAACTTCCTTGGACTTGGAACATTTCTTTAATTAAGTTATAAACTTCAAATTTTTGTTGAATCTGATTCTAAACTTTAAATTTTATTGAATCAGCTTGATATCTGAACTTGTTTACAAACTTGAATTTTATTTTTGATAAGGTTGGTCCTACTTGGGAATCTTGAAAATCTTGAAAAGTTGTCAAAAAAGTTAACAATTGCTTTAATAATACACTCTATCTTCAGACTTGAAACAAATATTAAATTGAACTTAGGATGAGCTGTAATAATTTTGATCTTGAGAAATCTTGAGCAGAAAGTTAGTCAATTTGGTTCTTGAGTCTAGAATGCTAATTGAGTTTCATTGAGAGAGTTTCCTCTTCTTTATAATGGTTCTTGAGTTTGGAATGCTGATTGAGCTTCATTGAGAGAGTTTCCTCTTCCTTATGACTATCTATTTGAGATAGTGTTTCTAAAAGCTTCTTTTTGAATTCTTATTTTGAAGTGGTTCCTGCTATTTGAGCTGAGAATCTACTTTTTGAGCTTAAAAAATTATTGAAATGGGTGATATGGCTCCCATTTGAGGACCAATTTTGAAGTATTGTAATTTCGGGGATAGGATTATCAACTATTGAGAACAAGAAATTGAATATTAATTCTTGGCTAAATCTTTGGCTTTTGAATAAATATTTTCTCTTAAATCTTAAGGAAAAGCTTTTGGTAAAAAGAGTAAGTCATTGAAGACATGATTCTTAATGAAGATGAATTTTGAAAGAAATCTTGACCTGATAAAGATCATTCTTGACTCATTTTGTTCCTTTAAGAAATTCTCTTGTAAGAAAATTTAGAAAAGAGTTTTTGTCACTTTCAATAAATTCTATGTCAAAATTCAATCAAGAGAGTATTGCTCGCCATCTAGCAAATATTTGTTTTGAAACTAGATTTTTGACATCATTTTGTAAAACATATTTTGTAGCTTTGTAATCTATTCTTAATAAAAATCCTTTATTTATCAAATCATCTTGAAATTTTGTAATACATAATATTATAGATAAAACCTCTTTTTTAATAGTAGAATACTTATGTTGAGATTCATTCCAGCAACCTAAATAATATCTAACTACTTGTTCAGATTTTGACTTTGCTAATCTCTATTTAAGAATTCCTCCATATCCTATCTCAAAGGCATCGGTTTCTACAATCATAAAGGCTTAAGGATTTGGTTTCCTAAACAAGGGAGACTATAAACTATTGATTTTAATCTTTGAATAGTTTCTATCATCTCTTTATTCCAAGCAGGAGTATCTTTTCTATGTCTTTTGAAAAGTGGTTTTGTAATACGACTAAAATTTGGAATAAAACTTGAAACATAATTAATACATCCTAAAAATCTTTGAAGCTATTTTTTATCTTTGATCTCATCTAGAAATTTGTTTGCAAATTCCATTGATCTAATTATTGGAGTTATTGTTCCTTGATAAATATCATGTTCTAAAAACTTGACTTTTGTTTGGAATAGCTTTATTTTTCTTTGAGAGACAACTAAACCATTTCTTTTAATAATTTTGAAAAATGTTTGCAAATGCTTAAAATGTTGTTCTATGGAATTTGAAAATATT
>JANHAO010022910.1:0-12125 GCA_026873985.1 Saraca asoca
ATGCAGATAAGAGGAGGAGACCCCTAGAATTTGAAGTAGGTGACCATGTATTTCTTAGGATAACTCCAGTTACTGGTATAGGACGATCCTTAAAGTAGGTGACCTTGTGCCTTATAAGGCAAGGGTTCACCCCTCTTAAGTGAGGTGCCCTTCTTAGGATAAAACCCTAAGGTGATTGCCAGAGGGGACAACACCTCTTAGGCATAAGTGCACTGGCTAACTACACCTAACTGGCTCTGGCTACCCTCTCCTACAAGGTGCCTTTTCTGAAAGGAAAAAATCATGAGGGCACACCAAATGCACCTAATCACTAAGCATAAAGTAGACAATACCTCACACGAGGCAGGTTCATTCCGACCATCATCATTTGGCATGCCCAGTGCCTAGCCTATGCCACACACAAGCCCACCCGACTTGGGGGGCTTATGTTAATGGTAAAAAGAAGGGAGGGGGTAGAAGTCCCACATTGATGAGAAGTTAGGTGATCTTGTGCCTTATAAAGCAAGAGTCTACCCCTCCTAAGTGAGGTGCCCTTCTTGGGACAAAACCCTGAGGCGATTGCTAGAGGGGATGATACCTCCTAGGCATAAGTGCAATGGCTAATTGCACCTAACTGGCTTTAGCCACCCTCTGCTATGGGATGCCTTTTTCAAAAGGACAAAATCATGAGGGCACACCAGATGCACGTAATTGCTAAGTCTAAAGCAGACAATACGTCACACAAGGCAAGTTCATTCTGACTATCATCTTATCAAAATTATCTACTATTAATAAGTTTGGACCAAAATCCTATTGGGTACCAACTAAGCAAACTTAATTTTGATCTTTACAAGTATGTGTGAGAGAAAAGGAAGTTGCTTTTGATGTAGAATGAAAGTTTATAGATAGACCTTGATAAATTCCCCTTAGTTTTCTATAAATCTGCTTTTTCTCATGTTTAATTTGTATACTGCAATTACTAACTTAAGCTTTGGAGGTATTGCTAAATTTATTTTGCAAGAACAGGGAAAGAACTTGAAACATCAAGTGATTTGAGATGCCTTTTGATTAAAAATTTTAGGAAAACATTTTAGACAAATTGAAACTACGAACACACTAATCTATTTACTAATCAATGTCATTTATCCAAGTTTTTTATATGAATTTTTAAATCGATGTCATAATCAATGCACTTCTAATTTTTTAATTTTAAGCATCGATGTATACTTCAAGTCAGGCTAGTTTTCAAACTTTCAAGAAGGATAAAATTTTTTCAAATTTTTATAAATTACTGGATAAACCAATTACATAATCTATGCATAAAGCAACACTCATCTGCACACTGATTTCAAAATCAATTACCATATGAATATCTAACGAACAAATTTAAACTGAAATCGATGCATTAGTGACTTTTGGTTCTTTACGTCAATGCACACATCGATTTATGGCATTATACTATAAATAATGAAATTGAAGTCAAACCCATTTGCTATAGCAACCTTAGTCACTCCTTTCCGATTTCTCTCAACATTCACTCTCTAAAATCTCTAATCCTAATTTCTAAATTGGTTTCTACCAAATTTTTTCAACAAAAACATTGAAATAATCATTTTACATCACTTTGACTGATTGATTTCTCAAAATCCTTCCAAAAACAAAAAACCCCAAATCTAACCCAAAACACCAGGTAGCGAAAAACTACTCCTTCCATTAATAGTGAACAATGGCAAAGAGAATCAAAATTCCAGTAAAGCAAAAGGACAAATCTCCAGTGAGACCTACCTAACTAGATGAAGAAGAAGCATTCTTCATGTCACAAAATGAGCATGCTTCTTACCTTGCTTTTGAAAATAAAAAAGTTAAACCTCTAAAGTGTTTTAGTGATCAATTATTTAAAACATCCCATCTACTTGATTTATTAGCTAAGTACAAGCTGGAAAATTTTCTAATTTTTAAAGAAGCAGCTTATCCTAGGCTGATAAAGATGTTCTATGCTAACTTAGCTGATGCTGATGGTAAACTGTCATGCTATGTGATGAAAAAGCACATTGTGATTGATTTTGAAACTCTTGCAAATGAATTTTATGTAGACAATTCTATGTCTAAGCTTCTGTAGGATCATTCAATGAGTATAGTAAGGAACTGGTAGTTCAAATGCTATTTCCCTACTTAACTCCAAAAGATTATAGTGGGAGATTACTGATAACTGGCCTGTCTCTTGAAGATAAGATTCTGCATTATGCTTTGACCAAAGTATTAGTGCCAAGGATCACAAGCTTCACCCAATTCATAGAAGATGATCTATTTTTAATGTGGGCCATCAAAAACTAATTGGATTTTAATTTTCCTTATTTCATTTTAAAATATATGGGTGAATGTTCAAAATGAACTGATATTGGTTTTCTTCTGTATGGGATGATCCTGACACCATTTTTTGTTAAAGCAAAAATCAAGATTTCTAATGAAATTCTATCCTCACCAATTAATGTAGTTACAATGATTACTGCATCACATTTTCACAAAATGGGTTTCAAAGAAAATAGTTAAGGAAAATGGATTAGTAAAACACCTCAGCTTACACAGTCAACTGGTCAAACCTCTACACAAGCTGAAGTATCCATAGAAATTGAAGCCAAAATGATAGCATTGATCGAAAGAATGCACAGATATATGATGGACCTAACTGATAAGATAATTGAATCTGAAGATTCTTAGTTTAATATTATAGAAGAAAAAATGTCCTTTTTAGAAGAAAAAATGGACAAAATTGACAAAGAAATGAACCAAAGACTTAAGTCACTTGATGATCAAGTTTAAGAAATTAGATTAAGGCTACAACAAGATGAAGAAGCACAAATGTAGAAAATGGATGAAATGTCACTAGAATAGTTGTGTTTATTTGTTTGATACTTGTATTCCCTAGTCCCATCTACCCCATTTCACTTTCACTATTTTTATTATCTTCTAGATTATATTTTGACATGCTAGATACTTTAATATTTTGATGAATGTTGATTTTAGACTTTATGTTGATAACTATGATATCTTTATCTACTGATATTTCTAAAGTTATATTGATTTTTACTTTTGATATGATGAATATGATGCACATAATTCTTTTGATACTATCAACTAAATCCTGATCAATGTTTACAACATTTTTGGTATATATATATTTTACTTTTTGATGCACCAAAAGGGGAAGGAATGAAATTTTAATAAATTTTTTAAAAAATTTTTAAAATCCCACAAATTTTAGATGTTAAATAAAATCTTTTTTTTTCAAATTAAATAGGGAGAGAAAAAGGGAAAAATATAAAAATAAATAAATAAATAATTTTTTTATTTTACTTTGAAACTAATCTAAAATTATTTTTTAACATTAAAAAGGGGGAGATTGTTAGCCTAGATTACCCTAACTACATATATTCCTTAGTTATGATATTGAAAAATAATTTTAATCGATTTTTTTCATATTTTACTTTACTGCTTACTTTGATTTGTTTTACAGGCTTCAAAGTATATACAATTATGATTCAAGAAGATCAATATTAGAACTAGGAGTTACTTTATCTTTTTAGGATCTCTTGTAAATGAACTTCAAATAATCTTTGATTCAATCATATATTTTCTAAATGAAGTAGAAAAATCATTTGAAGAATACAAAATTTTACAAAACTATTTTTCACTTTACAAATTGATTTCTACATTGATTTCTATTTTAAAAATGTCTATACACATCGATCTCCACATTGATTTTTAAAGAATAGTTTTCAAAATTATTTCAAACTAAAGGTTAAGAAAAAGTTTTACTTCAATGTAGCAATTGATGCAAAAGCTGTGAATAACAAAGTGTACTTCAATTACCACACTGATTAATTAGTTGTAACCACTTGTAATCAATTTCATAATTGATGCAACAACTGAAATTAGTTATTCTATTGCAAACGGTTACAGCAGTTACAACAACCTAACTACCTTCATTATTTAATTGATTTTCTCAGTTTTCTTCATCACTTGAAGTGCGAAAATATCTGATAAAAGTGATATACAAGTTTTTTCTCTACTTTATCAAGCTTCTGAGATCTTATCAAAGATCAATTAAGTTCATCTTAGATTGTTTGAGATTTTATCTCAAACTGTGGTATTGTATTTCTTAACTTTTCTTATTTCATTTCTTCTAGATTTCTTGGAATTTAGAAATCTATATAGGATAGCAAGAGCCTGTTCAATTCTTGTGTTTTTGTTTAGGTTTAGAAAAGCCTATTGTAATTCTTTTAGGTTAGCAAGAAGCCTATTTAATTTCTTGTGTTGCTAATGTAAACTAGCAATTCAAGAGCTTGGTAAATCCTAATAGTTTTGTTTTCATTCAAGAGGTCTTTTGGTTGAGAAAGATCAAGTGGAGTATACTTAAATTACGATTTCAATTCAAGTTGAACTACTTTAAAAATTTGTGTCTTCTGATTTTTATTGTTCACTACACAATTGTTATTTTCTATTACTTTACATTAGTTCTTGATAAACATAATCATATTCACTATTTTAATATTGAATCCAAGTATAATACTATTGATGGTGAAATTTGGTTCTACCAAATCCAAGTTAACTAAGATCAGTTCTTGAAATCCTAAGTTGCTTTCTAATTGAAAGAAGTGGAAGATAAAGAAAGTGCAAAGGAAGAATAGTAAGAACAAAGGATCATTTTAACATGGTTTGGCTACAACTAGGTAGCACCAGTCCCTATGTCTACAGTAATGTTATTGCTTAGGAGAAAATTCTATAGAGTTTTAGTATATTTGTTTCAATTTTTTTTTACAGTGATCCTCTTCTTCCTATTTATAGAAGATGGGAGGTTACAATTCTAATTCTACAAGTTGTAAATATATTACATCAAGCATTAAATGTACAAGACAATATGCCACCCTACAATTCGGCTTCTATAGGTTACTTTCTACAAATGGGCCTCGGTGGGCTGCTCTTTATAGACTTGCCTCGTAAGTCAAGTCTAAGAGTATGTTCGCCTCGTGCTCAACCTTAGCTGGTTCCCAGCCAAGCAAAGTGTTTCACTTTGGAGCTAGACTTCTTGGCTTGAGGTTGTTGCTATCTTCTAAACAGTGAGGATGAGTTCATGTTTGACAAAGCAAGCTCGTGCAGTGCAAGCCAGGAGTTATGCTCAACGTCCTCAGCTACCTAGCAAGCTAGACTTCTCATTACTGGACTTTGTCCTCATTTGGGACTTCGTCAACCCATTTTTCTCTCATACCAGATTATGCCCATAATATAAGCCCTCTATTCTCAGCATGCTTCACAAGTTGGGCGTTATCATTTACTAAGGGCTTATTCACAATTTGTTGTGCAGCCAAAGTCTTTGTGTTCAAATTGTCATGTTGTCTTTTCAAGTTTTCAATCTTTCACTTCATTTGCTTTAGGCCATGCTTCCTTCTGAGCATACTTTGTAGCCGTTGGCATGGCAATCTTAATTTCTTTGGACCATTCGATTAGGAGTAGCCAATTATCCTTTGGGTTCTTTAGCAAACCCGACTGGGCTATATAAAGCTTGAGAAGTTCTTCTTGCTTCTCCATGGAGTAGTCTGATGGGTGCTCTAGCTAAGCCCCTTATGTTTCTGATGATTTGGCTTCTAGTGAAGCATTTTGAGGCATGTATAGCCTGCTACACGAGATTATGAGGCCTGAATATCCTGCTGTATGTGACTCTTATGAGTAGCTTCTCTTATTGGTTGTTGGAAAGTCTTATGCAGGTCTTGGATTATTTCCTCACAGTTTTGTCGTAAGGTTCAACCTTTCCAATCGTGCTCTTTAGCATCTTTTGAATTGCTCTGGGCAGGAGTCAGGAAAGGAACCATTTGAAGAGGAGGGCAATAAGGAGAAGATTGAGGAGCCTATATGCTCATTGGTCCTCTAGCCAGTGGGAGTTCATCTCCCAGAAGCCGACTCTCTTCCTTGTGGAAACGATAGCTGTAGGCCTTGTGCTTTGATCTCACACTTTGAATCTTTTGACGTATCTTTACTTCGTTGAGTGAGGCTTTCAATAAAATAAGCTTTCTTTGTAACTCTTTGTGTTGGATGTTCTGCATATCATGAATGATAATGTAAATCTTTGTGAATCATGGCTAAATAAAATGCTTTAATGATTAATCAATCATATTTTCTATTATATATCTAGGCATCTGAGCATCTTGAATGAGTGATATCTAGGCATGCCGCATGAGAGCTACGGGCCCCCAATTGCATGAGAGCTACAAGCATTCAGGTAAATAAGAGTTAGGAGCATTTGGTCACATGAGAGCTATGTTTTATAGATCATGCCACAACAATCTTGTTGCTTAGTGGAGTAGCAATCTTATTACTCAGTCTTGTAGCAATCTTATTACTCAGTGGGTGACATGAATTTGACTTTGCTAGCAATCTCGTTGCTCAGTGGAATAACAATCTCATTGCTCAGCTTTATAACAATCTTGTTACTCAGTGGGTGACATGAATTTGACTTTGCTAGTAATCTCGTTGCTCAGTGGAATAACAATCTAATTGCTCAGTCTCACAACAATCCTGTTGCTCAGTGAAGTAGCAGTCTTGCTGCTCAGTCTTATAGCAATTTTGTTGCTTAGTGGGACAACAATTTTATTGCTTAGCTCCACAGCAATCTTATTGCTCAGTGAGACAGCAATCCTATTGCTCAGTCCTACAGTAATCTCATTGCTTAATGAGATAGCAATCTTATTGCTCAGTCCTATAGCAATCTCATTGCTTAGGTGGGTAATCAAGTTTATTTTAGTGCCTTTGTGCCTCAGTAAGCTCTTGGCTTATTGTTGAAGATAAATTTATTTTAGTGCCTCTGTGCCTTAGCTGATCAACTGGCAATATTGAACCCAATTTTGCTCAAGCAAAATAACTCTTTCTAAATAAAATTTTCCTGAAATTATCAAATGGAGAAATTTGAGACACTTTCATTTGCTTCTGAGGATCATTACAAAATCAAAATATAGTTTTGACTAAGGGTCCTTGCTCTAGATCAAGATCTCACTAGGGATGCCCAACTTGCGGCTCTAGTGGTTTCACCATGTAGTCTTGCAAGTGACCTCTTTTGATAAGGTCTTCAATGGCATCTCTAAGTGCCCAACATTCTGAGGTGGTGTGTCCAACCTGATTGTGATAAGCTTAGAACCTGCTTCCATCCCTGAACTTACTAGGGGCCTTAATGGTCCTTGGCTTCCCAAAGTCTTCTTTATGCCTCTCGATGGCAAAGATCTTATCTTGGGTGTCAGATAAGACACTATAGCTTTCATGGTGATCAAAATATTAAAGTTGCAGGGACTTTGCCTTCTTCACAAGCTAAAGACTAGAGTTGGCCTTCTGACCATCCTCGCTATCATGAACGTTGCTCCTCTTCTTAACATTATTGGCCTAGTTAGGGTCCCCTATGCTAAAAGTTTCCTCCCATATGATTTGCTTAGTAGCTCGTTCATAGAATTCAATGAGATCTCGCATCAGAGACTTATATAAGCTTTTATATAGCTTTTCATCTTTGCAAAGTCCAACTGAGATCACTATCAAGATGTTTTCCTCTGAGGGATTCTCTATGGAATTGGCCTTGTACCTAAACCTGGCTATAATCCTTCAACGATTCATTCTTACGCTAGAAGATCATCGCAAGGTGGCACGCTGGGGTGAGTTACTTCTTCAATGCTTAGTACTAATCAATGAATTTACTCTAATATTTTTCCTAGCCATTGACATTATGAGCTAGAAGACTTCTAAACCATGCTCAAGGTATGCTCCCTAATGTAGCTAGGAAGACACAGCATTTGAATAAATGATTAGTTGTTTGAGGATTCATCTAGACATTGAATACATCCAAATGGTCACATGGATCGCTATTCCCATTGTACAAAAGAATTGTGGGAACTTTAAGTTTGTGAGGGAGGGGCTATATCTCAATCTCAATGGAGAATGGTGAGCTCTCCTCAATGCGAACTTAACATTTTGAGCTCGGGGGCATTCTTCTAGCTATTTTAAACTTTAAAGCACTTCTTTCATCAACGGGTGCTACGTTTTGGATTGTAAGCTGGAGGATTATTGGCTCCTTCTTCCTTCTTGGTCATGGGAGTAACAACCTAAGGTATGCCCTCGGTTGGTCTTGTTTTAACTCTCAGCTCGATGCGAGCCCCCACATCGCTAACTTTCATGATTCTTAAACATTTGGTGAGCTTTTTCCTCGTGAACCTCTTTACGCAACCACCAGAGCTATGCAAAGATCTTTTCTTGTCTATGCACATCCTGGGCTTGTACTTGTGCTATTATCTTAACTATTTCAACCAACTCTTTCACCATGTTCTCAAGTGTTTGTTGGGTTTGGTGAGGTATCTATGCCTCATCGATTTCAGGGGCAGTAGTAGATTGATGGTGAGTTTTAGGGAGCAAACTGGTAATGTTTCTAGTAGCCAAGGTGTCTATTGGTTGAATGACTAGAGTGCTTGTACTCCTAGTGACTTTTCCTCTGACCATTGTAGCTTAGCAAAAAAGCTATCAGAAAGCAAATGGGCCCTCCTTCTAGTGCCAAGATGTTGATGGTAAAATTTGGTTCTACCAAATCCCAGTCAACCAAGATTAATTCTTGAAACCTCAAATTACTTTTTGATTGAAAGAAGTGGAAGATGAAGAAAGTGCAGATGAAGAATAGTAAGAACAAAGGATCATTTTAACATAGTTCGGCTAAAATTAGGAAACAACAGTCCTTACGTTCATGGTAATGTTATTGCTAAGGAGAAAATTCTACAGAGTTTCGGTATATCTATTTCAGATTTTTTTTTAACAATCATCATCTTCTTCCTATTTATACAAATTTGGAGGTTACAATTGTAATTCTACAAGTTATAAATATATTATATCAAGCATTGAATGTACAAGACAATATGCCTCCTTGAAATTTAACTTATGTAGGTTACTTTTTGCAGGTAGGCCTCAGTGGGCTGCTCTTTGCGGACTTGCCTCGTAAGTCAAGACTAAGAGCATGTTCACCTTGTGCATGACCTCAGTTGGTTCCCAGCTAAGCGAGGTGCTTCACTTCATGAGCCAGACTTCTTGTCCCACGGTCATTGCTATCTTCTGAATAGTGAGGACGAGTTCGTGTTTGCAAAGTAAGCTTATGCAGTATGAGTTGGGAGATTTTCTCAGTGTCCTCGGCTGCCTAGTGAGCCAAGCTTCTCTTTATTGGACTTTGACTTTGTTTGGGACTTTGTCAGCCCATTTTTCTCTCATATCGGATTATGCCCATAACAAATACAAAGGCATATATAAATTCTCCAATGGGAAAAGGGCAAAATCTATTTATATTCTACATTTTAGTCACTTTTTGATTGATTAATTATTTTTTGGGACCTGACATGAGGTTAAAGATTGAGGTATATTTCTTCATAAGTAGGGTTGTAGGTGGAGCAAGGTCAACTTGGTTGACATAAGCCCAATACATCAATTGTAGGCTGTGTTTGTGAATAATTAGTGATTAGTGAAATTCAAGGTGATAGGTATTAAAAGCAATCACGAAGTCCTAATGCCAACTGTTATTATAAAACTCAAGGGCAGCCATTTTACAATACCTAAAAAACCAAATATAGCAATAAGGGTGAGTATAAACACTCAAAGAGAGACTGTTTAACCCACCTCAATGAGTTTATAGTAAGAAATAATATACTTAGCATTTCATATTCATCAATTCATAATTAAAATGACAATAAAGAATAATAAATTTTCAAAATTTACAAATTACATATAATGGCAGAATGACATAATAATTTTCCTTTTTGTAACTCATTTCAATTGTAACTCTCTTTCCTCCGTTCCTTTCCCTCAATTCATCTATAGCCCTCTTTCCTTAAATTATGGTGTCAAGTCTTTTTCTCTACCCACATTTTCATTTTATCAGTTTTTCCTTTAGCCTCATTTGTACAAAAAATTAAAAAGTTCACACCAAATTTATATATACCATTACTGCCAAGTCTTCTAAAAATTAAATAAATCTTGAAATATTTATCACTATGTATTTTTTTATCAAGATGTTTAGCAAATATCAATTAATCATGAATAAATATTATTCAAAATACAAAAACTTCCTTTTGTGCTAAACCATATCAGCTAAATGCTTTTCTTTTATTTTTCACAACACCAACATTAATGGATTAAAATTTTAGATAGTCATAAACCACAAATATTAAAATCAATCAAATATTTTAAGCTAAAACTCCTTAAGGAAAAATTAGACAGTATCTTACTAAATAGGAAGCAATTAGATTGGTAGAAAGACAAAGGAAGTAGTTTGCATACGTGGTTGGCCTTGGAAAGACAAAGGAAGTTTTTCTTAAAAATGTAAGGGAATGTTCTCACTGAAAGTAAAAGGTGAAAATGTCATTCGTGTTAGTGCAATGTGTTGAGTGAGTTTTATTTGAGAAAATGGAGTAAAGTTGAAGTAATTTAGTGAGATAAATGGGGATTAGATCCATTGTATTGATGATAAGTCACCAAGCCTAAGCTATAGAGAATCTTGAGAGAGCCTTGTGTCCTATTTCATTAAATACCATATATATATATATATATATATATCCTTTATCTGACGCCACTACAATCTCTCGCCACTATCATCTCCTCTCTTTTCTTTTTTTTTCATCCTTATCTCTTCGCCACTTCATTTTTTTTCCTAATTTCTCCTAGACGCCCTTCTTTGTCCCCCTTTGTAATTATATATACATTTTTTTATTCCTTTAATCTATTTATAACACTAACTATTTTTTATTATATATATTTTTATCTGTTACTTTTTCCCATTCATTTTTCAATCAAACAAAAGAATAATCTGTTTCCTAGTATATCGTAAATGTAGTACACTAGGTTCCTAATTTTTCCCTTCCTCATCTTTTTCTTGTTAATGGTACACTCCTTTGACCATACATTTTCATTATAACTTATTATTTATTTATTTTTTAAACAATTTCTTACTATAGGTAACTCCAATTTTTAAAGGATTTAAATTTCTTAAAAATTCTATCAACTATTTATATATATATTAATTTGTTTATTTCTAATTCACTATATATACTTTAAATTTCTTCTAATGTTTTTTTAATATAAATACTTAAAATTTGTTGGCGGATGTTATAAAAACTTTCATGATAAATTCCATATCTAGATGAGATGGGGAAATGTGAAGCTCACTTGGAAGTAAAGGTCACAATTGTGCCCATGGACTCTCCAATCTTACAATTAAGACTGTTCAATTGACTTAGGTATCCATGATAGTAAATATAGAATTATTATTCCTGTAGCTATAATAATGAGGGGTGAGTCCAACCACTGATTCAGTGAGTGAAAACTGCTAAACCCATAATAAGTTCACGCATTGATCAGCACTCCAATCTTCAAAGGTTGGACAAGGTGACCAAAGTTCACTTGCACAAAGGCTTAAGCGGTGGAAACTGCCAAAG
The DNA here is from genome assembly GCA_026873985.1 of Saraca asoca. Taxonomy (NCBI): domain Eukaryota; kingdom Viridiplantae; phylum Streptophyta; class Magnoliopsida; order Fabales; family Fabaceae; genus Saraca; species Saraca asoca. The sequence goes on from JANHAO010022910.1 coordinate 11,475, forward strand.
CCTTTCTAATGCTAAAGTTAGAGAGAATTCAAATAAGAGTGTGAAGTATTCAATAATGTAATTTGAATTCATACCTTTCTATTTATAAATGTGCAAAGGGATAAAAGGATCTTTTTGTTAGTCTGATAGGTGCCCTAGGGCCAATTTGATTGAGCTCTGTTGTATCTATGACTATACATTCTGTATTGATTTGATAATAAAGGTTAATTATTCATCTTATATTGCTTTCATTGTGCATTTCATATTAAAGATGAAGTCCATGGTGAGAAGTTAATTCATTCAATCAATCTTATAAGGGGTTATGGGGTTGTGAAGGTGATTGTTAATGATATAAACTTTTACACCAAAATGACACTAGTCGAGATCTAATAACTAAGCATTATTATATCTGTTGAGACTAGACACTAGGGTGTTTCTCATATGATGAGCAGCTAAACTGATAGGCTGAGATGTAAGTGAGTTACATCTGAACACACATGTGGACATGACCCAGTTAGTTTGGGGAAACACAACTAGTAATCGTGATCTTGTTTGAATCATTTGGAGATACTATATAGAGCTACATTAACAGTTCATCTCCAATGGTGATCGTATGACTGATCCTTTGACTTGAGATTGAGGGATGTCTTTTACATGGAAGGTTATGCTTTG
>JANHAO010022911.1:0-12046 GCA_026873985.1 Saraca asoca
GGTTTTTTGAACAAAAGAAATTGGGGAAGAGTTCAATGTAAGTTAATTTGAACCATAAATGATTGTGGCATTCTATTTTTACCTTCAATGGAGTTGGAAATGTCTAGCCTTGGCAGCTAGTAGCTCCATCTCGATTATGGGTATTGCTGGCAAGAGTAGAGTAATAATGACTCTACTGCTGCTAGTTGGAGTCGCAAACTCTGATCATGGATGCACAACAACGATCTCAAGATGGCGAGCTCTGTTGACTGGTGACAAAGAAGAGCATAGTAGAGATTGGTTTGTGATGCAAAGATTTGGGCTAGTTTGGAATACTAAAAAGGGATAGGGGAAGTAGGGTTTTATCCAATTGAAATAAAAAGGAAACAAAAAGTTTCTCTTTCTCTCTCTCACTCTTTATTTTTTATTTTATAAGAAGTGTGATAAGATGTTTTGGTATAAAGAAAGAATTGTCTTAAAACCCAAATTATTTTGGAACATAATTTAAAGAATTGTCTTAAATCCTAAATTAGTTTGGAACATGTTGATAGTAGATTTTGGTTTTGCTAGAATCTAACCAATAGAAGAGATTCTTTTGGGACTCAAACTACAATATGGTCATTAACACAACAAATATGAGATAGGAAACCAGAAAAGGAAGAGAAGCAGTGGAAAATAGAGCTTTTAACGTGGTTCGACCTAATCCAGGCAGTACCAGACCGTACGTCCATGGAAGTGTTATTGCTTCTGAGTGAATTTCTATAGAGCTTTAATATAGTCAATTGTGCTCAGGTGCTTATAGAGTGCTTCTTTCTCCTATTTATAGAGGGGAGGAGGTTACAATAGTAATTTTACAAGTTATAAATGTGTTACATCATGCATTGTATGTACAAGATAAAGCCTATCTTCCAGTTTGGCTCCTGCAGATTACTTTTTGGGAGTGGGACCCTTGTCTGTTGGGTATGATGTAAACTTATCTCCCACTCAGCAAGTTTCTATCACACTTCATGAACCAGATCTTTTAGCCTAAGGTTGCTACCTGCCTTAGCGAGGTCAAGCTCGTTCGAAGCATAACAAGCTCGCATGGAGTCAGCCACTAAACCTGCACATCGTAGCCTAGTATTCTTGAGTTGATCCTTTGGGACTTTTCTTTTGTTCTGCTTTGTGAGACCAAAAATTGTCTATAACATAAGCTCCCTAACTCTCAGCTCACTTTGCAAGCTGGGAGTTGAATAGTTTTGCTAGTAGAGGGCCTTCTTCATAGATCATTGTGCAGTTAAGGTTTTCAATCAACCTATCATTTGATCTGTTCTAGGCCATTCTTTCCATGGTACATGTCTTATGCCCATTGATATATCCGCCTTGTTTTCTTTTGAGGCAATTAATGAAAGTGGCTGGGAGTTCTTTCAGACTCATTGATGGGATCAAAGCTGCCTTTATTTCAGGTAGAGGAAATCCTTCTTCCTTCTTCTTAGAGAGATCAAATGGGAACTTTAGATGAGCCCCCTATACCTTTGGCGTTCTATCTTTCTGGTGAGGTGTACATGGTCTGCTACATAAGAGCCTTTGAGGGTAATCCTTCCTTGAGGACGAGCAAAAATCTCTCGTAGATCTCGGATCACCAAGAGGATGAACCTTTTTAGCCCTTCCAATTGGTTTTCCTTGAATTTGCTGAGCTAGTAGAGTGCTAGAAAGGAATTCTGAGCCAAGGAGGCGGCAAGGGTAAGAGTTGAAATCAAACACACTTGCTGACCCTTCTACATATTTGGTCCCTTCCTTGGGACACCAATTTTGCTTCCAGTATATAGGCTAGATTGACTTGTATTTTGATTCCTTTGTGTAAACGTACCTCATTAAGGCTTTTAATGAATGAAATTTTTCTTTATCATTCTTGCACATTGCCCTTCAAATATTCTTTATACAAATAACAATATGAAATTTAGCAAGTCATAATAAAATGAAACACTCGGGTGAAAAATCAATCACACTACTTGAATAATGATTCTGCATGTTAAAGCATCTCAAATTATAACCAGTATGAAAGCCATGAATGTTTAGATCGCATACGAGTTACGAACATTAATTCGCATGAGAGCTGTGAATATTCATATCACATGAGAGCTATGAGTATTCATATCGCACGAGAGTTACGAGTATATAGTGGTTAAGAAAGTGGCACATATGAAGATTGCATAACCTTTATTACTTGATGAGTGGCCAATCTTATGGCCAAATAAGAGAGTGAGCAATCTTGTGTTCGAATAAGAGAGTGGCTGATCTTGTGGCTAGGGTGATCTCATGCCTAAATAAGAGAGTGGCCGATCTTGTGGCGGAGGTGATCTTGTTCCCAAATAAGAGAGTGGCTGATCTTATGGCTGGGGTGATCTCGTGCCTAAATAAGAGAGTGAGTGCCAGTTGGGCAATTTTCTTGTTGAAAGATCTATTCAAGGATCAGTATAGAAGTTCAGAAAGCTCATATAGATTTCAAGGTTTCATAAAAAATTTAGTAAATAGTCTTCATCATGGGAGATTGCTGTTGCTCAAGATCCCGCCGAGATTACTTAGGACATTGCCTGGAAGGCTATACCACATATTCTTGCAAGCGGCCTCTTTTGATAAGGTCCTCAATAGCATCCCTTAGTGCCTAACATTCGGAGGTGGAATTCCTGAACTTATTATGATAGGCACAAAATTTGCCTCGGTTGCTTCTAGATTTGCTAGGAGTTTTTAAGGGTTGAGGTTTTTTGAAATCTTCTTTGTCCCTTGCCACCACGAAGATTCTATCTTGAGCTTTCGACAAGACGCTATAGCTATCACGACGACATGGGTGTGGGGATCATTCATCTTTGTTCCTTTTAGCAGGTAGGAAATCAGAGCTGCCTTTTTTATTTCCATGACTATTTTTCTTCCTATTCTGACCCGAGCTGCTCACCTCAAGCTTCCATCTCAACTTCTTTAGAAAAAGGAGTCCGCTCTTTGGAACATCCTGGGTTGTTGTTAGTTCGAGGGTGTTCCTCCAACTGCTTCATTCTCTAAAGCAATTCTTCCACTTGCCAATCCAAGCCCCCCAACTACTGATTGGGGACTTAGTGGCTCATTGCTTTTTCCTGGTCATGCGAGTAATGGCCTAAAGTCTACTTTTGGTGGGCTCTGCTTGAACATTCAACTTGTTGTTGCTGGCATTTGGCCCCGGGTGTCGAGATCTCAGCTTACCTTTGAATACCTTGTGCTTGCACTTGCGCCAGTGCTATGATTGCTTTAGTTAACTTCCTATCATATTTTCCAATTTCTCCTGACATTGAAGCCAGGCTTGCTCTCCATCATTGATGTTGGTAACAGCAGCAGGTTGAAAAGAACTAGTTGGGGGCAAGCCATAGGTAACACCTACGACAATGGCAATAGAAGAGTCTGTTGTAGACATATGACCTTCTGGAGGATTAACCAATGCATTCAAAGCTCTGCTAACTCTTCCTTTTGCCATCGTAGCAGAAAACAGACTAAAAAATAGATGAGTCCCCACATATGGTGCCAAAATATTGAGAATGAATTTTGGTTCTGCCAAAATCTAGTCAATAAAAGAGGTTCTTTTGGGACTCAAACTGTAATCTGGTCGTTAACATAGCAAATATGAGATAGGAAACTAGAAAAGGAAGTAAAGCAGCAGAAAATAGAGCTTTTAGTGTGATTTGGCCAAATTCGGGCAGTACCAGACCCTAAGTCCACGGTAGTGTTATTGCTTTTGAGTGAATTTCTGCAGAGCTTCAATATAGCCAATTACGCTCAGATGCTTACAAAGTGCTTCTTCCTCCTTTTTATAGAGGGGAGGAGATTATAATAGTAATTTCACAAGTTGTAAATATGTTACATCATACAGTATATGTACAAGACAAAACATATCTTCCATTTCAGCTCTTGCAGATTACTTTCTGTGATGGGACCCTTGTCTGCTGGGTATGATGTAAACTTGTCTCCTGCTCAACAAATTTCTAGTTGGAGGTCGCACTTTGTGAACCAGATCCTTTGGCCTAAGGTTGCTACCTATTTTAGCGAGGTCGAGCTTATTCGAAGCACAGCGAGCTCGCATGGAGTGTCACTGAACCCGCACATCGCAACCTAGCATTCTCAAGCTGATCCTTTTGGACTTTTCTTTTGTTCTGCTCTGTGAGATTGAAAATCGTCTATAACAGAACACAATTTAAATCATATAATTTTAAGTATATTAATTACACAGAGATTTTTAAATATAACGTCATTAAAACAAGTATATTAATATTGCACTTTCATAATAAAAATAATTAAAACAATATTTTAGGCATATTTTAATTAAATCTAAGCTTTAACTCATCTAAGTGTACTAAAATATTGTCATGACTCAACTTTGGTGTGTGACTAACATAGAGAGATGTTTAGTGACGTCTTCTTATAAGCCTTATACTACATGTGGACTCATGTGACATCACACAAGTTCTATTTGGAACTTGGCTAAACCTATTAAAACAGTTTTGTATTAGATGATTTTCAATTGAAATTGTAAAAAAAAAAAAAAAGAACTCAAAAATTTAAGAAATTTTCTCTTTATAAATTTTCAAATGATTTTTATAGAAATTTTGACAGAGTTACCTCTATTTTTTGATATTTACTAGGGCTACACACCCTTAATACAACCTATATTGTACACTAGAAATTCTCACATGAATCACAATTTTTTTCTAAAAAAAAGCATAGAATGCAAATTATGATGATTTGATGCATGTATACATGAAACCAACACCGTTAGAATATTTCTCTGAGAGTTATACCTTCAATCTCTGCACAATGGTATTTAAGGTTATGAGCCAATCTGTAACCTAAAACATTTTTTTAAAGAAATATAGTGAATTTCAATGAAACCTAGTAAGTAAATCGCTTACTACTTAAAGCTATCATTTTAATAATTAAGGTTATACATTCAATTGACTTTTCTAAATTAACAAAATTTTGTAATATTAGACAAAGGACTATTAGTAACTTTACAATTTTGCTAAAGTGATCATGGCTTCCAAGATGATCTACAAATGACACACAAATGAACTCAATGAATATCTATGAAACATATCCTTATAGTCAGAATTGAACTCCTTGAACTTTCTTTATGGAAAATCTTTATCCAAAACATTAATAGACATTATCATAAAACAATTTTTTGTACTTGTAGTGAACATCTTATATCATCCCAATTGGTTCCACATTCATTTCATGAGAATTTCTATAACTAACTGTAAAGTAATGTGCTTCACATCATTTGATTTACAACCACTTTATACACAATTTCATTGACTAGTCATAAAAGAACACGAAACAAATCACTCCAAATTGGAATTGGGCCCATAAATTTGATAACTTCCTTTATTTGCAAAGATTTTTTTTTTATTTCAATTCCAATCTCCTTATTCCTTATCTCTCCAACAATTCAATGACCATTTTCATTTCATATGCAATTTCAATTGTATTAAAGAGGTTGCCCAATGAATTGTGCTCAAGGGTCCAATTTCCAACTTAGACACATTTCAACAAGGTAATTATCATTTCACAATTGAAAACATTCAATCATAAGCAAAGATAATTCCACATCCATGCAAACAATGAAATTACCTCATACCAATTAAAAAAAAAAATTCAATACATAATCATGTCATTCACTATTTCAAATAAACATATAATGCCACATCCATTCTTTTGAAGGAATACTCAACTTCACATTCACATTTCATCAAGTACATTCAATTAATTCAGAGGCACACACACTCACTAATACATAAGCCCTTACCAATACTCACACTTCCCACACTCATGCACTTACAAATACATAAGCAACTCCCACGATCTCAAGCAATCACACATACATACATAGTTTCATGTTTATATTTCAACTTATAATTTTGAATACCCTTTTGACTACATCAAGGGAGCTAATGTTCACTATGGTTATAAGTTAATTCAAAGTTGATGTAATCAAGCATTAATTAGAATATACAATCCTATGTAAGGATTAATTCTATTATGTGACCTTGTGAATTTAAACATATCTTTTACACAACTTCAACATGTTTATCAACTCTTCACACCTTGTTTCAACATCACAAGACAATAAAATAATAAGTTTATACTAAACCAAAATAAAATAGTACATATTTATCATGTAGTGAGTTATTTACTCACCTTGGATGACTTCTTGTCGAGAAGAGAGGATGTGATGTGATTTCTCATAGAGATGCCCATGGATCTATCCCCAATTCAGCAAATTTAGCACCAAATTGAAAAGAAAAAGAATGATATTCACACCATATTCTAGATAAGAAGAAGGAGAGTGATAAGTGATGAAATTAGATGCCACAAATAGTAATCTCTTTGATAAGTCTTTAAGTTCTACAAAAACCCTTGGAGAGCACTTATGTCTAGAAAACTCACATCAATTCTCAAAATTCATCAAATTTGAATAATAAGGAAAACATGCTTCCCTTCATAATAATTAGGCTCAAAAGTGGGCTACATTACAAGTCCTAAACAGTCCAAACTAAACATCCATTCAATTAACCAAATAAATAAGCTAATTTAGTCCAAAACATGGTCAACTAATTGGCTAGCACAAGCAAGGCCGAATCATTCAACCAACTGGCTGAAAATGGGGACTTAAAAATAGCCCAAAAAATAAGATAAGTCTAAGAATTAATTCTACTAGAAAAATAAGGACAATAAAATGATTAAACAACCCTAAAGAAAAGCCATAACAAGATTAAAGGTAGCTCATAACATAATACAAAATAATAGTCCAAAAATATGTACAAAAATGGCCTAAAGTGACAGCACAAAATTGTCCAAAATGGCCAATTGTATAAGTCTCAAAATGGCTGTCAAAAATAGCTCTCAAGTGGATGGCAAGGCCTCCAAGCAAATGACACCTGAATCTCCAAGCCCAAGCTCTTCTTGTGCACTCTAAAATGCATGACAAAGCCTTTGGATTACTTTTCCCATCTTCTTGGCCCTTGCTCTTGTCACAGGTTCACTTGGCACTTAATGATCCTTAGGTTGGTCCTCTATATTCTCATCACTCTCTTTCCTCAAAAGGATTTGACCTTGAATCAAAACCTATATCAAAAGGGGAAAGGTCAGCAACATTAAATGTATCACTAATATTAGAATCATTTGGAAAGTTAAACTTGTATACATTGTCATTTATTCTTGCCATCACTTGAAAAGGTTCATCTTCTCTTGGGTGAAGCTTTATCTTCATTTGGGTTGGAATTCTCTCTTTTTTCATGTGCAACTACACCAAATCACCTGGCTCAAACACCACTCTTTTTCAGCCCTTATTGGCTTCTTGAGTGTATTGTTCTGTTTTCTTTTCTATATTTTTCCTCACTTGCTAATGGAGTTTCTTCACTTGTTCAGCCTTCTTATTCCTATCAAAATTAGCACACTCCTTAGTTAATAAAGGCAATAAGTCCAAAGGAGTTAGTGGATAAAAACCATACACAATTTCAAAAGGGGAGTGTTAGGTGGCCGAGTGTATACGCCTATTGTATGCAAACTCTACATGAGGTAAACATTGTTCCCAATTCTTTAAATTCTTTTGAATGATAGATCTCAACAACATAGATAGAGTTTGATTAACTACGTTGGTTTGTTCATTGGTTTGGGGATGATAAGTGGTAGAAAACAACAACTTTGTCCCCAACTTACTCAAAAGGGCCTTTCAAAAGTAGCTTAAGAACTTCACATCCCTATCCGAAACAATGGTTCTAGGTACTTCATGTAATCACACAACTTCTCTAAAGAACAAATCTGCCACATGTGTAGCATCATTGATTTTGTTACATGGAATGAAGTGAGTCATCTTTGAGAATCTATTAACCACAACAAAAATTGAGTCCCTTCCTTTATTGGACGATGGCAAACTAAGCATAAAATCCATGAAAATGTCCACCTAAGGTTTACTAGGAATAAGGAGTAGGGTGTAAAGGCTATGACAAATGACTCTAGACTTAGCTTTTTTTTACCAAGGATACAATTTCCATAAAGCTTTTCTACATCATGCTTTATGCCTGGCCAATAAAATTGCTCTTGCAAGATAGACAAAATTTTAGCAATGTAAAAATGTCTCATTAATCCCTCCATGTGCTTCTGGAACAAGTCAAAGAACATTTAGGCACACACAATTGATTTCCCTTAAAGAGATAACCATCCAACCAAAAATACTTTCCAAAAGCAACTTTCTCACAAGCATTGAACACACTAGTAAAGTCATGATCATCAACATACAATATTTAATATGCTTAAAACCCAACAATTTAGCACGCATAGTAGAGATGAGGGTATACCTGTGAGAAAGGGTATCGATTACCATATTCTTTTTGCCATGCTTGTATTGGATGGTGTAAGGGAATTTCTTAATAAAATCCATCATTTTGCATGCCTATGGTTCAATTTCTCTTGACCCTTCAAATGCTTCAAGGATTCATGATTGGTATGAATGACAAATTCTTTTGGCCAAAGGTAATGTTGCCAAGTCTCCAAAGCTCAAACCAATGCATAGAGCTTCTTGTCATATGTTAGGTAGCTGAGGGCTGCATCATTAAACTTTTCACTAAAGAATGATATGAAACATTTTTTGAGCATCAAAATAGCTCTAATACCAAGTCCTGAAACATCATATTCAATCTTAAAAGCTTTAGAAAAATCAAGTACAACAAGTAAAGGGGTTGAAGCTAAATTTTCCTTCAACAAATTAAATGCTCTCTCTTATTCATTTCCCCACTTGAATCCCATATTTTGGTTAACCAATTCGGTCAATGGGGTAGCTATGATATTAAAATATCTCACAAATCTCCTATAGAAGCTAGCCAACCCATGAAAGCTCCTCACATTACTCACGATTTTGGGAATTTGTCACTCTCTAATGGCTTTTACTTTCTCCTCATCTATTTTAATACTATTGCCACTCACCATATAACCCAAGAAATTAATTTTTTTCAAGCCAAAAATTTTTTTTATTAAAGTTGGCATATAATTTTTCATCTTTCAAACATTGCAAAACACATCTTAAATGCTTAACATGCACATATTCTTTTTTGCTATAAATAAGAATATCATCAAAATAGACAACCACAAATTTTCCTATGAAAGCATGTAAGACATGGTTCATTAATATCATAAATGTACTAAGGGCATTAGTCAAACCAAAAGGCATAACCAACCACTCATACAAATCATGTTTAGTTTTAAATGTGGTTTTCCATTCATCATCTAATCTCATCCTAATTTGATGATAACCATGCTTTAAATAAATCTTTAAGAGTACACAAGAACCATGCAATTCATCCAACATATCATCAAGCCTAAGGATAAAATGTCTATTAGCTTAGCTATGAGAGATTGTTAGTCTAGCTATCTTTTCTTCAATTTTATTATTAAAAAACAATTTTATTTGATATCATGATCTAACCATATACTTTGATTGTTTGTTTTTTTTCTTTGCAGATTTAAAGTTGATCAAGTGGCATTAAGGATTTCAAGAGATCCAACTTAGGACTTATTGATATTTATAGGATCTTTTGTAAGTGTAATCCAATTAGTCTTTGATCCAAATATTTTTCTAAAATAATTTTTTGAGGTTGAAATAAATTAATGAAATGAGTTTAGATCAAGTGTTTTCTAGCTATATCTTTTAATGCATTTTCACAAGTTAAACTTTTATAAAAAAAATTATTTTTTACTCTATAAATCGATTTATGAAGGAAATCTTATGGAATGTATTTGAATCAATTTGTGAAGAAAAGTTTTTGAAAATGTGTTTACTAAAACATTTGAAATCTTTCTAAATCAATTAATCAATTGATTCACAAATCTTTTTACATAAAGGGTAATCGATTCATGAATCGATTCGGTCTTTAAGTTTTACATATGTTGAATTGAGTCACAAATTGATTAGTCATTTATGAGTTATTTATAACCATTAAGAATTGATTCAAGAACCAAAAATTAGTTATTTTCAAATGTCGATTACAGGTACTATAAATACCTTCTCACATTCATATTTTATAATAGAACTCACATTATTCTCTATCCTTTTAAGTGTGATTAGCAGAGAGAACTCTAGTGCTTCAATTGATCTAGCTCAGCCTTTGAAATCAACAATGATTAACTTCTCAGATAGATTCTCTAAGGTTTACACATTTTGTTTCTTGAGATTTTTATCTCATGACTGGTATTGTTTTCTTCTATCAAATCTTGTTAATTTTCTTTTAGTTTCTAAGGTTGATCAGGAACTAGAGATATAAGGAAGAGGTTGATCTTCCCTTGCATCTTTTGTCAGTTGTAAGGTTGATTACAATTAAGCTGAAGGTGTATTGTTAGTGTATCTAGGCTAAGCAAGAGGCTAGTGAAATTTTGTTGCAAACTGGTTTTCAGGAGCCCAGTTTAAATCCTATGAATTGTAATAAAAGAGATAATTTGATTGAGAATTGATCTAGTGGATGTAGACTTCATTTGTGATTTCAGATAAAGTTACACCACTTTAAAAACCCTATATTTTGTTAATTTATCTTTTTTGCATTTTTTATTACTGCATAACTAGAATTTTCATCTAAGTGCATTACTATATTGCTAATACAATTTTGTTAGTTTGTTGTTGGTTAATTTGAATGATTAAAGACTAAATTCATAACAATGCTAGTCACTTCAATATATTCTTTATATTCTAATAGAAATCTTTTTGAAAAACCTAAGCAACAAGAATAAAGAGTATATATTTTACAAACGTAAAAAAGGTAAGATCCATTTTTTGAGACCCTTAGTTGGTATCAGAGCTTTGACTCTTGATACTTTTTATTTTTCTGAAAGGGAACAGATTCAAGCTTTACTTTGTTGCCAGAATGTCCTCCTATGAATAAGCCACATGGCTTCAATGGACGTCATTGAGATTAAAAACTTTATTGAAGCAATTGACATTAATATATGGGAACTTGTATAAGAAGGTTATAATCCACCTCAAACTTTGATAAATGGCACTATTGAACCTAAGCCCAAGTCCTTGTGGATAGAAGATGAAAGAAAAAAACATCTTCTTACATCTAAAGTAAAATGGATTATTTCCAACTCATTGTCCCCAGATGAATATGAAAGAATTTCAAATTGTATAATAGCCAAACAGCTCTGGGATACTTTAGAAATAGCTCATGTAAGAACTACTTAGGTTAAGGCATCCAAAGTACATGTGTTAGCATTTAAATATGAAATGTTTAAGATGGAAGAGGGTGAGTCAATTAAAAATTTAATTCAAAGATTCACTGCCATCACTAACCAGCTTTTGTTACTTGGAAGGAGTTTTGATAATGCAGACTTGGTCCATATAATCCTAAGATCTCTTATGAATGCAAAAAACTTGGACACTTCAAACTAGATTGTCTAATGGTCATGAAGAAACAACTAGAAAAAGAGAGAAAAAAAAGAAAACTAAATTTCAAGCAAAGCAATCTAGCATTCATGGATAATGAACAAGCTAAATCTGTAGATGAAGAAAAAGAAATTGAAGAGCAAGCACTTCTCTGCCTCATAGCCAAAATTAATGATGAAGATCAAGTATTTAGAAATCAATCCTTCTTCTATTCTAAAGATTAGCTTGATTCAATTGACTACTATTCTAGTGATTGTAAATCTGATTTTGCTAATGATGATCAAATCGATGATTTATATGAAGAATTATATGATGTTTTGAAAAAGGCCAAGAAAGACTTAAAACAAGCTAGAGTAGAAAAAGAAGCTCTGCTTGAAAAGATTCAACAAATTGAAAAAGAAAAGAATGATCTCTATAGCTTGGTTGAAAAAGTTTTAAGTGAAAATAAGACTTGTGATCAGTGTGCAATTTACAAATTTAAGATAGACACATTGACCAAGGCCTTACATGGTTTTACAAATAGTAAAATGAGGTTAAATGATATGTTGGAAAATCAAACTAATTCACAAAATAAATTTGGTTTGAGATTTAGACAGCAAACTAAGAAAAGATTAAGAAAAAATTTTACCACTGTCA
>JANHAO010022912.1:0-12047 GCA_026873985.1 Saraca asoca
AATCCCCATTACAAAGATGTCCTGCTTGGTCGACGTGTCTGGGCCCCTCCCCCCCGGCCCGGCGGGGGGGGGGGGGGGAGGGGTTCTTCGAGATCCCTAACCTGTTCTAAATTAGTATGCATGCCCAGCTGACAAACTGGGTAAATAGAGGAAGAGACGGGAGAAGGCATAAGATTTTTACATGGTTCGGTTAAATCCAGGTTACTGGACCCTACGTCCACGGTAGAGAATTTTCCATTGTGGTTGTTCGAAATTATTTTTCTAGCCCTTTTCTTCTCCTTTTTAGCTAACACTGTCATCCTATTTATAGAGGAAGGATGGGCTCTAGTTATTAATTACAAGCTACAATTGTGTTACATCAAATAAATAAGCATAGATGGTGAAAAGACCCTTTTCTGATTGTAGGCTGTGGAAGTAGGTCTTCTCAGGCTGGCATATAGGTTTGCAACTGTCTTTGTGTCAGATAGAACACTTTGTTCTCCCGAGCGAGGGTTTCCCAACTTTGGAGTAGTCGTGAGAGTCGCTGGAAGACGGGCGCGAGTATAGCGGTCGCGGGGTTGATCCTCGAACCTATTGCTTGCTGAGTCGTGCTATCGTCGGAGGATGACCCCTCGAACCATGATCGAGCAATCGCTTGCGACTACCATTGTCATTTATGGTGAGGTACCTTGAGACTTTCTCGCGAGGATTCACCTTCGTTGTCTTCGTGGGCTCGTACTCGGGGAGCCACATTTTTCAGTATACAAACAAACATAATAAAAAAAAGTAATGTAGACCTCATTGTTACTCCAGTCCAGCCATAACCAGCACAAACCCAGCCTTTTCCCTCTAGCACCCACCTTATGCCCCTCCACCATTTGGAACGTGCATATTCAAGATCTGGTTCATTATTTCCTGCCATATCCCATCATTCTCATATCAAGGCTCAAGAGCTTTTAGATATTTAATCATTCCATTCTCATAATGGATATCCCATCAAATTCATATTAACATATGTAATCATCATTCATAACATTATGTATCATTCTATGTCATGCATATGCTTTTCACCATATAATCATTTATAGTATTGTAATTCCAATAGCAATTATATCATCAAATCATCACATACTTTCAATATCTCATTTACATTATCAAACTTTATATCATACAATTACTCAAAGTACTTGCATTTCCACAATCACAGTTGTTCATCATTTGTTATCCCATGTTTCATGGGGAATTTTCAAATATTTCAATAGAATCATTTCTCATCATATTATCACGTCATCTATGATTCACATATATTTTATATCTTCTTTATCACATATTTCACATATCATTGCCATTATATATCATAGGCCAATTCTTAAAGAATATTCAAACTTAGGCCTCATCTATAATTATATGGGTCCCATTATAGTAGCAAGTACCATGATCATTTTCCTATTATCCATGAATAGACCATCATTTCATTATTGTCTGAAACACTCATTCTCTGTCATGCTATCTTTACAACTATCCACATTACTTCCATGACATTTATGCATAAACAATTATTAAATTAATTAGTATTAACTTAGAAATTACTCATTCAAGACTTCTTATCTATTTTATTTAACTTAAATGTGTTTCATGTAAGTTTAGACTTAAAGAAATAAATTAGTTTTTAAAGAAAAAGAAGTTTGAATTGAAAAGAATGGAAAAATTCTGGAGCTGTGATTAGAATCATGAGTAGAATCGGTTCAAAATTCAAGCAGAATTGCGATCAGAATCATTGAAGAAATTCAAGTAAAATCAAGAAAATTCAATTGAGAATGTGAGTCTGCTCATCAAATTTTGAAAACATTTGGGAAGTCCAAATTTAATCATGATCCAAATCATGAACAAAATAAAAAAAAATAGAGTAGGAAATATTAATTTAAATCATACAAATTTAGTTTAAAATTTGAGTCAAATTGTAAAAGCAAAAGTGCTGGGTTTTTGTGAGCATGATTGCGGGTTTAGTTCAAAAAGTTATGATTTGACTCTTATAAGTAGGTTTTGCATGTAAGCAACAGAAAAATAAGGGAAGGAACTTTATATTCAACCTTCTACTATAAGTCCTTATCTCATTGTGTTTTGAAATTTTAAATATGCTTATAAATTAGCTATTTCCATAGCAAACCAAACAACATCTCAACATATCCATTCAACCTCAAATTTTGACTACACAATCACCAACAACTTATATCATCCATTTGCACCAACTAATCAATAAATCACAAGTAAGAACACACCATAATTCACAAGAAAGTTAAGAATTACTCACCTTAGCAGTTGGAATGAATATATTAAATAGATCTTACAATGATTTTCAATGTTCTGAACAAAGAGGAAGAGCTTGTAGAGAGAGTGTGAACTTGAAGAAGAAGCCAATGGCTACATGAAGTAACGAGAAAGGCTTAAAGAAAGAAAAGGAATTGAATTTGGAAGGGTAAAAATGGAAAAAGAAGAAAATTTGAGTCAACTTTCCTTTTTGACTCATCTTGCCTTAAGCCATTTTTTTTATTTCCTTAACTTCGAGTCCACAATTAGCATACTCACCAATCATCAACGGACATGAAATTTTGACACAGTTAAATTAATTACTTTGGTAACAACTATAAATTTACGCTTGCTATGCATTTATGGCCCTAGTTTTGATCTTTCTGAAGTTTTTTTGAATATTAAATTTTAAAAACACAAATTTTGCTTCATGAGCATTCAAATTGAGAACTTCCACTTTCTAAACATTCCTATCATTCATAAAATATTTTTCCACTATGTTTGAACACTTCATGTCCAAAAATTTATAGTTTCAAATTCTTGAATTTTTTCAAAGTTATCCTTTTTAGATTTTTCAAAAATCCATTTTGTTATCAAAATTCATTTTAGAAAATTTGGAATGTTATATGAATGTCCATTCTAGCATAATTGATTATATATAAAACTCCTTTTGTATATAAAAGTTATCACAATTGTTTATATATAAAACTCCTTTTATATATCAATCAATACTTAGGGCTATGATTTTGATCATAGCATAATTGTCAAAACATCTTTAGAATATCTTTCCTTTATTACCAAGGTGGATGAATTCTCTCTTGATCAATCACTACCTTCAAGTGCTTCATGGTGTACCTTAAATTATTCATATATACTTTTTAAAGAGTGCAAACCTGGAATAAAATTGAAGTATATGACTCCATACATAAGATACTTTGTTAATCTCATATCTAAAGATTACTTACACTACTTTTCATATGTGAAGTCCATTAACACGTGGCAACAATCCATATAGTTTCTCAAGGTGTGTCAAGCCAGCCAAATGTTCTTTAACATATTGATGGCTACTAAGATTGGCAAAAATAATGCTAAACTATCTAAGCTAGTAGCTAAGGTGAGTCTAGGTCGAATCTACAGTGACTAGTGATTAACTTCTATGTGTTTACAATGTGAAATGGGAGAGATATGATACTATCTAATTAGAATAGGAATTTAATCAAACTATTTAAATGAAAAGTAAATAGAATAAAAAATGAAAGAAAAAAGTAAATAAGAAAAGCTCAATCCAAGGGACTCTTGCAAGCAATTTTGTGACTAAGCCTTGGCACAATCATTTCATTCCCTCTTTGACAGCTTAGCTAAGAAACTAATTAAGATTAGCACCTAATTAATTCTTGTTAATTTGTTCCTAATTTTGCCAACCAAGCCCAACACCTAATTGACCCTTATGGCTAAATCAGTTGAAGCCTATCACCTCAACCAATTTACTAATAGTATTAAGATCTAAAAACACCAAGTCTAATTAATTAAATTACCTTAGAAGAAACTCAACTAATTACTTCTAATTTTCTAGGAAAATTTACTTACTCTAGTAGCAAATCAAAACCTTATTGCTACTCTAACCAAGAAGCCACAAACAACAACAAATTGTTTATGAAAATTTAGTTAGCAGTAAATCACAGTAAATAAATAATTAGTAGGCCATGTTAACTAATCATCCAAAGTAACTATAAGCATTAAAATAGAGAGTCAAGGCAATCAATTTTGGAATAACTTGGAATTGCAAGCAAGTCTCATAATCAACTAAATAATTGGTGCAAATTTTCCTTTAGATTGAGACAAGATTTTAGCTACACATTAATGTAAAAAAGAAAGAAAAAATAAAAGGAAAAGAGAAAACCATATTAGGATAGGATTCTTGTCCTTGAAGATCTCTTCTCCTTCTAAAATTAGAGATAATATAAAATGAATCTAAAAGTTATTATAGTTATGGCTTAGCTTTGTATTTATAGGCTCAACGCATTGCCTTTTGATTGAGTTGCTGATTAGGGTTGGAAGGAGGCTTCATTGGATGTGGGTCCCTTCATATGAAATATTTCCTTATCTCTCAAGAGTATAATAGCCTTAACATTACATAAAAACTCAATTCTTAGCTCAAGTTATTGGCTAAAGACCAAGATAGCTTTCCAGAGTAGTTTAACTCGTAACAAAATTTTGCACCTAAGTTCATGGCCATGAAACTAGTTCAAAACAGTGTAGTTTGACCTTAAGCTCTTTACAAAAGTTGTTAGGACAGATTTTAGCTATCTTATGAGCTTGCGTTTACACTTAAATGAAGAGTTGAGCTCCACTTATGATGAAAATACTAAAATTGATTTTGGGTCATAGGTTAGCACTATGTTCCAATTTATGGGCTTTATTTAACTTCCAAAATGGATGAAATTGGTTGGGGACTGTTCATGAAATTTTTAGACATTTATTTTAGCTTTCCAAAGACATAAGAATCACCTAAGATTGATCTCCAAAACTCAAGATATGCTAAAAAAATTGAAACAATGTAAATTTATTGAATAAATTCAATTAAGCACAAAAATTGGCTAAACTACAAAACCAATTTCAAGCATCCAGTTAAAAACATGAACATGACAAAAGACTAAGTATAAAGAGATATAAAATATGTATGAACTGTGTTCATCATATATATCCATATGTTTGTTTAGATGTCTCCATATCAAACAATGTATAAGATTATTAAATTCATCCAAAGAATTTGACATAATATATGATGGTTTACTTATAAATAATTGTTATCCTATTTTCTTAATTATTCCATAACTAGGGACATTTAGCAATTATAAGTATATATATATATTATCTCATAATCATAATCCCCATTGTGATTTATTTGTACACAATTATAACTTCAAGTACTTTATCTAAGATAGTATACATCTATCAAGATATTTAAGACTAAATTCATAAGAAGGCAAAAAAGCATTACATTTTATTAAGCATGCTAAGATATGTAGTATTTATGCTATTATGATAATTGTCACTAGGACATCCTATATTAACAATTCTTACCTACTCTTTAAGAGTGCAAGTTTGAAATAATATCAAAATACACAACTCCATACATAAGGCTTGTGTTGATGTCAAGTCTAAGGATCATTTACACCACCTTTTGCATGAGAAGTCCATTGACACATAACAACATTTCATATGATTTCTTATGATAAGTCAATCCAATGATATGTTTCATAACATATACCCATATCTCTCATCCATATATTAACGTATCTATAGTGTATGAGATCACTGCATTCTTCTAGAAGAATGTGAGATAATATATGTTGCTTTACTTATGAATTATTGATATCCTATTTTCTCAATCGTTTAATAACTTAGGATACTTAGAGATATAATTATATGTATAAATCATATCATAATTACAATCCCAATTCTAATTAATTTATACATAACCATATTTCAAGGTCTTTATCCAAGATAACATTCATATATCAAGACATATATATAAACTAAATTGATATAGAGGTCAAAACATTATGTTTATTAAATATGCTAAGATATGTAGTTTCTATGACTGATTGTCTCTAGGGCATCTATACTAATAGTCTCCTACTTGACTTAGAGCCAATTGTCCTTGTATCTTATACCGATTATTTCTAAACAACATTCAAGCTTCAGTTAGGATAAAGGTTTAGTAAGAGGATCGACTACATTGTCATCTATGTGAATTTGTTTTATTCCTATTTTGTTGTGCTTTATGATCTCTTGATCAAATAGTAATGACTCATGACATGTTTAAATCTTTGATGGACCTTGGTTCCTTCGCTTTTGCTATGGCTTCATTGTTATCACAATAGATTTCATTGAATTAGCAAAGTTAGGAACAACCCCTAGTTTAGTGATGAACTTTTTTTATCCAAATAGCTTCCATTGCTACTTCTAAAGTCGCAAGGTATTCAGCTGTCGAGACAGATGAAGATAAAATGTTGAACTACCGAAGCT
Organism: Saraca asoca; assembly: GCA_026873985.1. NCBI lineage: Eukaryota > Viridiplantae > Streptophyta > Magnoliopsida > Fabales > Fabaceae > Saraca > Saraca asoca. The sequence goes on from JANHAO010022912.1 coordinate 6,319, forward strand.
TATAACAAAGGTGAGTCCAGGTCAAACCATAAAGGTTGAAGATTAATACAATGTATTAATAATAAAGGTAAGGAGATTTAATGATTATCTAAATCGGAACCAAAATTAAACAAATTGTAATATCATAAGCAAACCAAATCAAAGATTAAAAGGGAAATCTAATGGAAAAAGCTTCAATCTAAGGGCTTTTCGCATTTAATTTTGTGACTGATCATTGACACAAATGTTTCATTTCCTCTTTGTTTGCTTAGCCAAGAATCTAATCAAGCCTAGCATTTAATCAATTCCTACTAATTTTTGTCTGATTTGGCTAACCAAGCCCAATAGTTTATTAACTTTTATTGTTGAATTGATCAAAGCCTAGCATCTCAACCAATTCAACAATATCTTTAGCACCCAAAAATACCAAGACTGATTAATAAATTTATCCCAGTAGCAAATTCATTAATCACCCTAAGTTTTCTAGGATAATGACCTACACTAGCACATATTCAAAAATCCTATTGCTACTTAAGCCAAATAGCCATAAATAACATTGATTGTAGAAATTTAGCTAGTAGTAAATAATTAATTAGTGGGTCTTATTAATAAATCATTCAAAGCAATTAATGACATTAAAACTGAGAATCAAGGAAATCAAATTGGAAACAAATTAACAATAGAAGCAAGTCTTAAAATTAACAAGAGAATTGAAGTAGAATTTCCCTGAGATTCAATAAAAGGTTTAGCTACACATCAAAATAAAAATAAAAAATGAAAAAGAAAAGAAAACCTAAAAAGGACTAGTGTTCTTGCCTTAACAAAGCTACACTTCTTTATAACAATAGAAAATTTGAAAGGAATGTAAAGAATGAATACAATCAAGTCTCAATTGAGCTCTTATATAAGCTCACTACACTACCTTTACCTAGGCTATTGATTAGGACTAGAAGGAGGCACAATTGAACATAGATCATTGCATAGGAATTGTACCTTCATCCCTTAGTAATCCAATGGCCTAGACCTTGCTCAAAAACTCGATCTCTAACTTAACTTGTAAATACCAAAATAGTCTTGATGAGTAGTCCAACCTATACCAAAATTTGTCATTAGGATCCATAAGCATGATTGATTAATTAAAATGGTGTAGCTTCATCTCAAGCCCTCCATGATAGTTGTTGTTAGCCAAGGTTGTCCTAGCTATACTTTTTTCTTCAGTTTTAATGCTAAAAAATAATTTTAGTTTACAGTACTGTCTGGTGATATACTTTAGTGTTTTGATTTATTTTGCAGACTCAAAGTAAGTGATTCAAGAGATCCAAAATTAAGTCTAGTGATTATTTTATTTTTATAAGATCTTTTATAAGTGAATTTGAATGAGATTTGATTCAAACAAATATTTTCATAATGAGGTAGGTATAAACCACTTGAGGAAAAAACTAAAATCAAATATATTTTTTTAAACAAAGCTTTTAAATGATCTTTTCACAAGCACAAATTTTATAAACTACTTTATACCTTGTGAATGGACTCCTTGAAAAACTTGTGAAAAACATACTATCATTGATTCACTAATCGATTCGTGAAGAAAAGTTTTGAAAAATTCTTTTTACCAAAGGTTAGGATTTTGACCTAAATCGATTCAGTAATCGATTCAAGACCAGATCTCAAAAGGTTATGATTTGATTACCAAATCAATTCATTAGTTGTAATTAATTCACAAACTAAAAGTTAGTTATTCTATTATAGTCAGTTACAATAGTTAAAACCCCTAGCCACCTTCAATTTTTTTTATCAAATTTCATATTTTTCTCTCTTTTTCAATTGCAAAAATCACAAAGCAAAAGAGCTAAATCAGATTTCTCTCTACCTCACAAGATTTCCAAATCAAATAAAGAGATTTTGAATCAAACTTTTGCAGAATTCACATTGGCTCTTTGAGAATTTTCTCACAAACTTTTAGTATTGTATTTCTTACTTTATGTTGGGTCCCAGAATAAAAAAAAATATTGCATAAAAAGATGGATCTTGCCCCTTAGGGTGCGCTTGGTAGGGGGAAAGTTTTTACTTTCCTAGGAATCCTAGCTTGGGAAACATTGTTTCCTATGTTTGGTATGTAATTTCTAAAAATGAGATTTCTAGGAAACATTGTTTCCCAGGAATCATTTTTGGCAACTTTCCCACAAAAACATTCCCATAAGGGGAGGTGGGAATCTTAGTTTCCCATGGGCATAAAAATATTTTTATGGGAAAAAAGATATATACCCCTCATTAATGGGAAAAAAGACATATATATCCTTCACTTTCTCTCTCATCCTTTCTCTCACACTTTCTCTCTCATCCCTTCTATCTCACTTTCTCTCTCATCCCCTCTCTCACTAACTATATTGGTTTCTTTGACAAATTCAAGAGAAAGATGATAAAGATAAATATTGTAAAAAATTAGCTAAAGATTAAGATGAATTAGTTCACAAAATGAATCAATAATGAGTAAAAATAATAATCTAGTAATGAATATTGTAGAAACCAAAATTGTAGAAACTAAAAATAATTGTGCAGAAAAAGTAAAGATCAGGGGACATATATTTTTAAAGTGATTCAACTTGAATTGAAACCACAATTTAAGTTTGCTTCACTTGATCTTTCATCAACTGAAAGACCACTTCAATTAATCAAAAAATATCAGGATTTAACCAGGATCCTAAACTGCCAATTTTACAACAAGACTTTATAGGTTTCTTGCTAACCTAGAAAATTTAAACTAGGCTCTTCCAAACCTAAACACACACAATATTTAAAGCAGGAATCTTGTCAACCTAGAAGACTTAAACTAGGCTATTCCAAACCTGGAAACCAAATTTCTAACACCAGAAATCTAAAAGAAAATAATAGAGATAAAGGTAAGAATACAAAACCAGTGTTGAGATGAAAATCTTAAACAAAACTATGTGAATCTTCAACAAGAAAGCTCCAAGATTTTTGAATCAATCCAAATAAAAAATGTAGAGGTGAGAGAGATGAGAGAATAGTTTTTTAGACTTGAATGTATAATTGTGTGAAGAAAATCAGTGAAAGATCGTTTAAATAGTGAAGGCAGTTAGGCTTGAATAACTGTTGTAACTGTATATAACAAAATAACTAACTTTCAATTATTGCATCAATTATAGCATCGATTTAGTGTGGTTACAACTAACTAATCGATATGATAATCGAAGTATAGTCTGTTGTTCATAGTTTTTGCATCAATTACTACATTGATTACTACATCGAAGTAAGCAGTTTTCCTAACCTTTTGTAAAACAATTTTTCAAATCTGTATTTCATGCATCAATTATAGCATTCATTACAATATGAATTTTTTATAAGTTTTTGAATGCATCAATGCCTAAATCAATTGATGAAGTAAAAAAATAGTTTTATAGTTTTCTTCAAGTGGTTTAAAAACTACCTTATTTTGAAAATCATTTTAAGAAAAATAATTAAAGCTAAATTGTGAAAAATTCACTTACAAAAGATTCTATAAAAATCAAAATAAAATCCTAAATCTAATGTAGATCTTTTGTAGAATCTTGATGAACTTTGAATCTGCACATAATCAACAAACAATTAAAGCTCATGAACATAATATGATATGATCAAAATTGTTTTCATCATCAAAACAAAAGATAGTCTAGTTGGCTAGGCTAACAATCTCCCCTTTTTTGATGTTAATAAACAATTTTAGATGAGGATCAAAGTTGATAAAAAAGTTAATTAGAAAAGTTATGCATGAAGTAAAAAAAAAAATTATTAACTCTTATAAGTTCTTGTAAGCTCCCCCCTTTCATATATCTTCTCCTTTTTGGAAAAAGTTTTTCATCTTTTCTTTTTTGGAAATTTTAAAGCTCATCTAAAATCAAGCTTATAGCTTTCTCTCCCCCTTTTGGCAAATCAGAAAGCAAAAGTACTTTATCAAAAAATTTAAAAATTCAAATCAAATAATGGGGTAAAGAGAATAAAGGAAAATTTTTTTCATTTTACTCCTCCTAAAATAATGATTAATTTAGAACAGATTTTACCTCAAAAACTCATAATATACCTGGATAATATTGAAAAACAAGTTTTTGTAAAAATAAACATAAAAGCCTACAAAGAAAAATAGGGAGATAGGGGGTTCAATCTTTTTGTGATGAAAGCAACTTTTTTTCATTATCAAGAGTTGCTTCATATTCTTCTTCTCAGATATGCAAAATAAAACTACACTTGCGTTTGTGGTATCCAATGATTTTGGGTCCATAATGGTTAGTAAACATAAAGAGATAACACTTTGGTAACCATACAAGCTTTTCATTTTGTTTCAGCAAATATGCTTCATTTTTATAGGGGTAGTACTTGATGTGATGTCCCTTTTTATTGCAATAAAAGCATGTGATGTGATTGTGATTTTTATTTGATCTAACAACCATTTATCTTTTCTTATTATGCTGCCTATATCCTAGACTAGATTTACTATTGAAACTAGTTTGATTATGCAATATGTCATTCAATTTCATTTTACTATTAGAAAAATTTTGTAGAGTTTTTGTTAAAGAATCTATCTCAGCCTTATAACTACTGTAGAAATCCCACTCTTTTCTAGCATTCAATTCTTTTACTAGTGCAGTCAACTTATCATTTTCTTTCTTCAAATTCTTAAATTCCTTCAACAGGTCTCCTTTTTCTATTTTAGCTTGCTTAAGCTCTTTTGTAGTTTTAACTAAAAAGTTATGAAGTTGAATGCATAGGTCTTTAAGCTCATCATCATTTTCAGATTCACTATTATCAGATTGATTATACTCATTAGATTCATTAGATTCATCATCAGCAGAATTATAGAAGAAGGATTTTGAACCAAATACCTCAATATCTTGATCATGTTTGGCCATGAAGCATAATAGAGCCTTGTCTTGATTCTCCTCTTCTTCTAAAGTAGATTTTGCATCATCATCTTCATCCCAATCAGTAAAATTTGATCTTTTGTTAGATGATCTTCTCATTCTTCTCTCATTCTCTATTTGTCTCTTCAGATAAATTGGACAATCAGGCTTGATGTGACTAGATTTTTTACACTCATAGTAAGTTGGTGTGGTACTGATGTCTTGTTCACCCTAGCTTTGGTTTCTACGTCTTGGAGTTACTTTCCTCTTTTGATTTTTCTTCTTTTCTTTAAGAGCCATACGCAGTTATTTGGTCAGTGTGGCAAATTTTTTTTTTTTGCATCACTTTTTGAATCTCCTACACTTGAGTTTGAATCACTTATAGCCTTCAATGCCATCTTCTTGTGTTTATCCTATCCATTCTTTTTATATCTTCTCAATTCTAACTCATGCTGTTCAAGATTGTCAAAGAGCTTCTGAATGGTAGGGATGCCCATCTTTAAAGACTCCTTGATAGCAGTGACCTTGGGTTGCTATTCTTTTATCAATGATCTAAGAATCTTGTGAACAAGGTTAGAATTATCAAATGTTCTACCTAACAACACCAAATGGTTAGTGATGGTAGTGAATCTTTGGATAAAATCCTTAATTGACTCACCCTCATCTATTTTGAACATTTCATATTTAGATACAAGCATATGCACCTTTGAAGCCTTTACTTAAGATGTACCTATATGTGCTATTTCAAGTGTATCCCATATTTCTTTAGTAATGGAACAATTAGAGACTCTTTCATATTCACTAGGAGATAAAGAATTTGAAATGATCCATTTTACCTTTGCTGCTAACAGATGT
>JANHAO010022913.1:0-12046 GCA_026873985.1 Saraca asoca
ATAATATATAAAATAAAAAAAATATCAATTCCAATGGACAAATCCGTTGGAATATTCCGTTGGACTAATAATTCCAACGGTCAAGATCCGTTGGAATTTCCGTTTGAATTGATCACTCAGATTAATCCCAATTGGTATTCCAACAGCTGTAATCCATTGGAAAATTTTGTTGGAATACATTATCCATTGGAATTGTCCGTTGGAATTTCCAATTCCAACGAGGGGTTTTCCAACGGATTAAATCCATTGGAATGTCTAATTCCAACGGATTTAGGTAAAATTTCAACGGATTTTTTCCGTTGGAAAATCGAATTTTTCTTGTAGTGGAATATCCAAAAGGGACCTCAATGAATGATAAGAGAACTATAAAGAGAATGACAATTGACTTAGTTTGAATGGAAAGATACTATACAAGAGGAATTGTGACACTATTTTGCTAAGGTATGTTGATGTGATAGAAGTGAGAAAGACCGTTAAAGAAGTACATGAAGGTTTTTGTGTGACACTTTCAAATGGGCATGCTATGATAAGAACAATTTTGAGCAAATGCTATTTTTGGCTGGCAATGTAGATTGACCACATTAATCATGTAAAGAAATGTCACCAGTGTTAAATCTATGTCGATAAAATTCATACTCCTCTTACATCACTAAATGTCTTGTCTATGCGATGGTCATTCTCAATTTGGGGGCTTGATGTCATAAGTCCAATTAAACTAAAGGCTTTAAACGAATATTGATTTGTCCTAATAGCCATTGATTATTTCACTCAGTAGGTTGAAGCCGCTTCTTGTTCTAGCGTGATTGAAAATGTTGTTCAAAAATTCATAAAAAGGGATCTAATATGTCAATTTAGCTTGTTGGAAAGAATTGTGACAGATAACACCACAAATTTCAATAGTAAGATGATGACAAAGATGTGGGAACAATTCAAGATAAATCATCACAATTTAGTGCTGTATTGTCCTAAGATGAATGGAACCATCGAAGCAACCAATAAGAACTTTAAAAAGATCATCCAAAACATGACAATAATATACAAAAATTAGCATGAGATGCTTTCATTTGCTCTCCATGGCTATCAAACCTCTATTCACACTTCTACGGGAGCCACCCAATTTTTGTTGGTATTTGGCATGGAGGCAGTGCATCCCATTGAGGTTGAAATTCCTTTGTTAAAGGTTTTAATGGAGGCACAACTAGACGAGGCAGAATACGTTTGAGCTTGGTATGATCAATTGAATCTAATTAACGGAAAGAGATTGGCAGGTTGTGCCACAAACAACTTTACCAAAAAAGGTTAATGAGAGCTTATGCTAAGAAAGTGCACTCTCGCCAATTTAGGGAAGGAGACTTGGTATTGAAAATTATACTTCCAATTTAGAAGGATGGTCGTAATAAATGGATGCTTAATTATGAAAGGCTTTGATCATGAAAAGAGCTTTCTTTGGAGGAGCTTAATCCTTATGAAGATGGATAGGGATGAATTGCCACAACCTATCAATCTGAACAGAGTGAAAAAGTATTATGCATGCAGCATGTTTGCTCTGCATTTGATTTGCCCAAGAAGTTCATAACACAATAGATACCAGGGCATTTCAATATTTATTACCCTAAGCAATAGGTGTTCAAATGCATAGGGACAATTACCATTAGTTTTTCTAAGGCTTATCACTAGAATAATCAAAAGTTTCTTGTTCGATCAATTTCTATGAATACCATTGTATATCTTCTTCATTGTCCAAATGATGTTCCATTTTCTTAGATATTTGTGGCAATTTTATTCTTGTTATTCATTTAATATGATGCTTGGAGTTAACTCCTTCAAGCAATATTTGATAAGAAATTAATCATGCATTTTTATGAAAAGTGTTTTTTGGAATATCAAAAGAAAAATGTTTACATGCGTCCAAGTGTAAGGAAAATTACTTCGGTGAAATGAAAATGACAACAAGGGATAGTTTGACCAATCCTAAGATATCATGATAAAGTGGCGAGGGACTTACCATGTTTCAAAGAAAATTAGTGACAATCAAAGGACTGAAAAGTTGAGATATTAGAAGTCTATTGGCTTGCAATAAAAATTGACATTATTCATATATGATACTCTTGAGGATGTTCTTGTATAAAGTGAAAATGAAAAGATAAAAAAGATTAATTTTCATTTTTCTTATTTTAGTTAGAGTAAAAATTATAAAAATATCACTTATGAAACAACAATTTTCTTAAGCTAAAAGGAATATAAGAACACAAAAAAAATGTTAAGTAGGTTTAGTGTACTTTATACAAGAAAAATAAAAAAGAAAATTCAACTAAGAAGTGCTCAACTGGCAATTGCAAGCCTTCACTATCATCTGCTTCTTTCTTGAGCCAAAACATTTTCCCAAAGTAAATTTCCTTGTGCAACTCAACCATTCCCAAAATGATAAAACAACTTAAACTCCAATGGTAATTGATTAATAAAATATAAACAAGAGGAAATAGCTTACAACAAAGAGAAATCAAGTAAAAATTAATTACAAAAGTACAAATTTTTTTGAATAAATGCAGGGCTTTCAGATAGGTAAAGGGGAGGAGGGGAGACAAAAAAACTCATTTTTCTTTCTCTCTCAAAGAAGAAAAAAGAGATCAACAACAAAGAAACCTTATTTTCAAATCTCATAGTTGAAATCTATAGGTATGTCATTTTTATCCTTCTTCATTCTCATACATGCACATACTATTTTTTTTTAATTTTTTGTTTACATGATTGCATTTGAGAAAGAATAGAAATAGTCAAAATTAAAAATAAACATATTATTCAAGAAGGATCTATAAAAAAAAAATGAAAACTACAAAGAGAAAAACTAAACTAATGGAAGAAAGAGATAAATTTGCAAAGAGAAAGTAAAAAGAAAAAAGAAAACATCAAACCTTTAGTTTCAACCTTAGAATAGAAAATGTTGAAGATTAACCTTTGAAATATGGGAATACACTTCTCTTTGTTTTGTATTTAAGCTTGATGATTATTGACCTTTTAGTTGTTGAGTTGTTAAAAAAATAAAAATAAAAGAGGAAAAGCAAGATGCAGAAGCATAGAAGCCATCTTTTTAATGGCAAGCTACCACTTGGCCTCTGAGTGTTAAAGAGGCCAATATTGGGCTTTGTATATAAAAATATATATATGTATGTATGCACATATATATATATATGTATGGACTAGTGACAAAGACTTATTTCTTGTCTTTTTCTCTTTTCATTTTTTTCTTTTTCTTGTATTTTACTTTTTCTAAAGGCTTGGATAGAGATCAATAGGTCTATGTCAACTTGATCCCTTATTTTTAATTTTTTTTTCGTTTTGTTTACTTTTTTTTCTTCAAAAGTTTGGATAGAGACCCATTTGTTTGATCCCCTATTTTCTTTTTAAAAAAATTTCTTGTTTTCACTTGTGACCATTTTATAAATATATATTGTTGTTACTTTTTATTGTTTTAAATTGTTGATACACTGAAGATTTCTATTTTTAACTTATATATTCATCTTATAACTTATTTTATTATTACATATATATTACTTCAGTGTATCATAACTTGTCATTTATGTTTTCACGTATAATATCTTATGACAGAATAAACTAGAAATAGATTAAAAAGTTTGGTCCTTTTTGATATTCTTGAAGTAAAAGGTATTTTAGGAGTTAAATCGGGTGAGCCGATGAAACTTCAAAAAGAAATTTTCAATACTATTATACATGAAATCATGATACATATTTTTGTTTTATTTATATATTGTGTTATTTTAAAATATATCATTTTGTTGCATCTCCACGCGTATCCTTTCAACATAAAAATAATAAACTTTTGTCTACAATAAATATAAGTTAAGAAATTTGAATGTAAGTGCAATAAATATTGCTCCTAATATTCTTGAGGCATTTTTCTTTGGATGATTTTGGTTATGAAATTGGACAAATTTGACATGACCTATCAAATTAATAAAATTTATACAATATATCAGGAAATTATTTTTTTAATTTAACTTTTGTATTATTGTTAAATCAAACACAACTCATAATCTTAGTAACATATTACAGCCAAATTTCACTTTATACATTATTTTAAGTTTATATCACATAAAAATCAAATTTAAATCATTTGTATGACAAATCGAAATTGAGGGGTCTAACTGTAAGTACAATAATGATGGCTCTTAATATTCTTGAGGTATTTATTTTTTCGGAATTCAATCATGAAGTTGAAAGAATTTGACCCTAAATATATTAAAACTTTTAATTCATTTTAGTTATCTTTTCCTTAATTATTTTAAGCAAAATAAAATTAGAAAGTATTAGTATTGTTTTTATATTAATTAAGTAATACCTTTTTCAAAGGAAAAATTAATTTTTGTTGCACTACAATTTTTGTTGATTTCAAAAATTGAGATTTTTATGAAAATAAGTTCTTTTTTTATTATTGCTTATTTGTAGTTAGCGTAAATATTTAGCATGCCCCAAAAAAAAATGATTTCTTCAATCACTTATACTTGTTTAAGTCATATCACATTTAATATCATGTATAACAAGATGGGATATAAAATATAAATAAATAATTTATGTAATGGGTAAATAAACAAATTACTAATGAACCAATAAATTTTTTATGAATGGTAGCATAAGGGAAAAACATATATCCATTTTATAGACAGACATTGTAGGATGCGAATACATTTCCTATATGTAATTAACCTTCAAATCTGAACTCTAAATTATGTAGACTATATTTTGGTGTTCCAATCATACCGCTAAAAATGATTGTTGACTACTCCTTTTATTTGTTCAAATTCACTCATATTTCAAATTTGCATTTCTTGCCTTTAATCTTACGCTATAATATCATGATTTATGCAAGGGTTTGCCCATCCATATCACACATTGTCATCAGGGATGTTGTGACACTCAAAAGTTTGGATTACAAATTAAAGCACTGGAATTTAAGATTCACTTAAATCTAACTGAAATTCAAGAAATCAAGTCAATAAATGAAGCACTGATGAATTGGGTAGAATTTGCCTTAGAGGTATTAAGGTTAAAATAGGAAAATGTTAGAAATGAGTACTTATATCAAGAGAGTAGCACACTTAGTAAAATGATCATTAATTCAAATTTTTTCCTAACTAATTTGAATGGTAATTGGAATCATGGGGACCAAATTTTAATCATGAAGAAAAATTTTCAAACTGCATCTGAATCACGAACATGATCATAAAGGGCCAACTACTTGGGAACGAAGACTTTTGATTCAAAGTAATAAATTATAGTCTTGTTAAAATTTAAAGAAGAATTCATAATATACAATGGTGTATACAAATTCCCTTAAAGGAATAAGGGCAAGATCTGTAATTTTATAGCTTTATTTGATAGCCTCAATTGGTATCAGAGCTTTGGCTCTTGATACACTTGTGTTTTCTTGAAAGTTATGGATTGAAACTACTTTTTACTGCCTGAATGCCCACCAATGTATAAAGCTCCTGGTTTCAATGGAGGAACACTATACCTATTAGAAGCAGAAGATAAAAGATTTTATTGAGGCTATAGCTGTTGACATGTAGGATTTGGTTGATGAAGATTATGAACCTCCCTGGAAATTAATTAATGGTGATGTATAGCTTAAACCTAAATCACTGTGGATAGAAGGTGAAAGAAAAGGACACTTGCTTACTACTAAAGTAAAATGGATAATTTCAAACTCTTTATCACCTAATGAGTATGAAAGGATCTCAAACTGTTCTACTACTAAGGAAATTTAGGACACACTAGAGATTGCACATGTAGGCACTTCTTAGGTTAACGCTTCAAAGGTGCATGTCCTTGTGTCATAATATTAAATGTTTAAAATGGAGGAGGATGAGTCAATTAAGGATTTAATCCAAAGATTCACAGCAATTACTAACCATTTAATGTTGCTTGATAGAAAGGTTGAAAATATAGATCTTATTCATAAGATTCTAAGGTCTTTGACTAAGGAGTGGCAGCCCAAGGTTACTACAATTAAAAAGTTAGTAAAGATCGGTATCCCTACAGTTCAAGAGCTCTTTGGAAACCTAGAAGAGCATAAATTAGAATTGAGAAGATACAAAAAGAATGAGAATGACAAAAAGAAAAAAAACTCTTGCACTTAAAGCTACAGAATCAAATGAAGAAGAATCTGAAAGTGATATAGGTGCAATTGACAAAGAAGATGTGGCATTCCTAAGTAAAATACTACAGAGAATCTTAAGAGAGAAGAAGAATAAAGACAAGAGAAAAGTAGCTTCACAAAGAATGAATCATAATAAAACTAAGCAAGGAATCAGTACAGTTCTTACTTGCTTTGAATGTAAAAAACTAGTCACATTAAGCCAGATTTCCCAGTTTACTTAAAAAAGCAATTGAAGAATTAAAGAAGGAAGAAAAGATCATCCTACAAGAAATCAAATTTTGCTATTTGGGATGATGATGAGGCTAATATTGCTGCTGATGAAGAAGAATTAGAAGATGATGCCTTACTATGCCTTACGGCCAGACACAATGAATCTAATGCTGAATTTGAAAAAGAATCTAATGAAGAAAGTGATGATGAAGAATTAGATGATTTATGCATCAAACTACAAGTTCCTTTAGTTAAAACTAAGAAACAATTAACTACCTCTAAGTATGAGCAAGAAATTTTGACTCATAAGGTTAAATTCTTAGAAAAAGAAAATGCTGAGTTAATTACTTTAGTTGGAAAAGAATGTGAATAGTGCAATTGCTATAAATTTGAGATTGAAACCTTAATGAAGACATTTCAAGGATTTTCTGATAACAACAAAAAATTGGCAGATATGGTATAGAATCAAAAGGTTTCTTATAATAGAACTAGTCTAGGATATAGGCAACAACATTATAAGAAATTTAAGAGATGAAATCCTGCTTATATCACCTGTTTCTATTACAATCATAAGGTGTATCACATCAATGACTATCCATTTAGAAATGGAACATATTTGTTAAAACCAAATGAAAGATTGGTAAGGTTACCTAAATCATCTACTCTTAAGAAAATGTCTATTATGTCTACTAATAATAATGGACCCAAAATTCAGTGGGTACCATCAATGCTAGTATAAACTTCATGTTATAGGGATGTGAGAGACAAAAGATAAATTTATGATTTTTGGATAGTAGATGTTCAAGACATATGACTGGTATTGACACCAAAATCTGGTCAATTGGTTTCCTTAGTACAACACCCCTGACTGCATGTTTCAGAAAGAGTGAAGATAAGTAGCAAAAGTTTAGAGAAGAAATTAGGAAGAGAACAATAACACCGAGTACTTATCGTGGTTCGGCCAAAGCCAGGTATCGGCCCCTACGTCCACGTTACTCTTTTGTTATTTGCTTTTCAAAGGTCTTGTTAGACCGAGTTACAATGGGTAAATCACTTTTTCACGGCTAATGGTGTATCTTTCTAATGAGGATTATAGATACAGGAGGCTTTCTTTCACTAGTGGGGTTTTCTGTATATTTTTTCTCTTCTCCTCTTTTTCTATGGTCCCTTCCCTTCTATTTATAGTGAGGGAGAGGATTATAAGAGTAATCTTCTTGATCGACAAAATGATCACCTTAGCTATTCTTAGCATTAAATGCTTGCCGTCGGACAATTAATGCTGGTAAATCATTGTCGAATTTTTGGGGAGTTGATGTGTATTGCCTGAGGCCTGAGCTGTCAACTCTTCTAGCGCATTTTAGGCTGCTGACTAGACTTTGTACGATCGTCTTGCTAGCGATGGACTAAAGGGGGGATAGTGGGTTGAGGTCCCAGGGTCGCTACCTTCATTCTCGTTTGGTTGCCTATTGGTCTTGGCCGGCACGATCATAACCCTTCATCTCTTAGGTCCCGCGGTATAGCGAGGCCTCGCAGCATAGCAGGCCCTCGTGGCCCTCTTTTGGAGATCACGATCTCTTTCTGGAAGAGTTAAATTCTGCCCTGCATCCTTTCTTCGTTTGATTATACTCCCCTGGATGTCGTTCTTTTCAAACCTCATATCCTAATGATGCTCATAACATAAGCCCCCCAACTCTCAGCTCGCTTCGCGAGGTGAAAGTTACATCTCAACTTTTGCTTCTGGCTTTGACTTTTGCTAAGAGGGTCGAATTGTCAAATCCTCTGACATTGATTAGTGTTTGAGGGAATCTTTCGTCTAATGGGAACTTTGTATGTGCGCAAGGTCTCGAACTTGCTACATGCAAGAATTCTACGCTTTCTACGTATAACTTGGGCGCGAGATCATTTTTCGAGCCCTCGACCTGCACAAGAATTTTGTGCGGTTGGCACATTACTCAGACGCAAGGTCGTTCCACGCAAGAATTCTGTGCGGGGAAAGCACATTACTTGAATGCGGCTCGTGCAAGAATTCTACACTTTTCGCGTATTACTTGGATGTGAGATCATTTTTTGAGCCCTCGACCTGCGAACGAATTTTGTGCGGTTAGTACATTACTTGGACGCAAGGTCATTCCGTGCAAGAATTCTGTGCGGGGCAAGCACATCACTTAAACGTGGCTTGCACGAGAATTCTATGCTTTCCGCGTATTACTTGGACACGAGATCATTTTTCGAGCCCTTGACCTGCGCAAGAATTTTGTGCGGTTGGCACATTACTTGGACGTAAGGTCGTTCCGTGCAAGAATTTTATGCGGGGCAAGCACATTACTTGAACATGGCTCGTGCAAGAATTCTACACTTTCCGCGTATTACTTGGACGTGAGATCATTTTTCGAGCTCTCGACCTGTGCAAGAATTTTGTGCAATTGGCATATTACTTGGATGTAAGGTTGTTCAGTGCAAGAATTCTATGCGGGGCAAGCACATTACTTGAACACGACTCGCACAAGAATTCTACGCTTTCCACGTATTACTTGGACGCGAGATCATTTTTCGAGCCCTTGACCTATGCAAGAATTTTGTGCGGTTGGCGCATTACTTAGACGTGAGGTCGTTCCGTGGAAGAATTCTATCCGGGGCAAGCACATTACTTGAACATGGCTCGCGCAAGAATTCTACGCTTTCCGCATATTACTTGGACGTGAGATCATTTTTTGAGCCCTCAGCCTGCGCAAGAATTTTGTGTGGTTGGCACATTACTTGGATGCGAGGTTATTCCATGCAAGAATTCTGTACGGGGTAAGCACATTACTTGAACGCGGCTCCAGCAAGAATTCTACGCTTCCGTGTATTACTTAGACACGAGATCATTTTCCGAGCCCCTTGGTCTTTTTGTGTGCGATGGCCGTTTGAGCTGTCTGATTTGTCTACTTGTTTTGCACCCGCGGCTTTTCATTTTTCAATGACAGTGGGTAATTATGGCTTCCAAGTTTTCGTGCGATTTTTTGTACCATCATTTATTGATTTTCGTATCCCCCTGGCCATTGGATCGTGGGAAGCCATCAGCCTTTTTGATTCGACGGTAGGGTCGTTTCCCTTTTTTTTTTATACTAGGAGAACTCTTTCATCCCTTCTCATTTGAAAATTTTCCTTCTCTCATTCCTGGCTTGTTCTGCTTAGTCTCTAGCTGCTTTCTAGTCTTCTTCCCTGGTTCTGGGATTTTCCCTACCGAAGCTGCAAATACATTTCGATCGGACCTCCATGCTCAAAGGAACTACGGTAAGTCCTCATTTGTCTTTCCGGTTCTTAGGGATTTTTTTCTCTTATCAGCTAGGTGGGTTCAACTTGTTAGTTTGTTTCTTTGGGATTCTGTCTTGCTTGGTTTAATAGGGTTGGTTTGTTAGTCATCCTTGGGGTTACCTGGTATTTCCTGTCGAGCCTTGATCATGTAGCTCGGGACTATCCTCTTCTCTTTCTTTTCTCTTCTCCTAGTACGGTTTTTGGGTAGTTACTGAGGTGTCTCGGGTTACGCATGGCCTATGATCCGTGGGGGTCTTAGGCTTTTTAGTTTTGGTGCGACTTGCTCATAGCGGCCTAATCGGCTTTCTTCCTTTGTAGATGGAAGTGGGTCATGTGCAACGCCGTCGCTCGATAGGGGATGGTGACAAGGAGATGGAAGCGATTTTAGAGGTGATGGGGGTGCGATCTATCGAAGAGGTGGCACTTAGTGCAGGGGGCGAGGTTTCATCATTTGTGGCTCGTCAAGGACCTTCAGAGGGTTTGGGCATCACAATGAGGGGATCCCACGATCGTCGGATTTTCAGATTCCACGCATCTACGATGTAACGGCGGGACGTTCAACTCGTGATTCACTCCCATCAGGTGCCCAGAGGATGTAGTGCCATGGTTCCCACAGTGGACGATCACGCTGCACATCCTCCTAAAGGTTTCATTGCCATGAGTTTGCCGCACTTTACAGCTAGCTTTAGGTTCCTCGTTCCTCCTTTTATTGTTGATTTCTTGAACAAGATAAAACTATGCCCATTCCAACTCACCCCTAATTCATATGTGTCACTGATTTCGCTTGCTTTAATCTATCTCGGTAATCACCTACCGCCGCCATCCCCCGAGACCCTATGTTACCTTTATGATCTCAAATGCATGAACGCGTCAGACAGATTGTACTATCTTACGGTCAGAAGGATGCCGCATAAAGATATTCTACCGAAAGGGGTTGCGATAAGCAAATCGAATGTAGGGCCTTACAAATTTTGCTGGTTCTACGTATCCTGCCCTTCGTTACGATATCTTAAGAATTTTGATTTCTTTCTTTCTCCAGGTAAGTTAGTTGATAGTAGTCGTATAAAGCGGTGCATTTTTCGATTTGTCTATCTCTTGTTTTGTATTACTAATGTCCTTTTTCTTTCTTTTTGATAGCTGGGATCGGCAAGACTCCTACCTTGGGGGCTAGAGAGCTCAGGGTTTTGAATAGCCTCAGGTTGGCGAGTGGTTTCGAGAACGAATTTCAATTCAACAAATCTCGACTTTGCCTGTACGGACTTGCACCTTCTTTGAACATCAAAGTCACAGAGGAGATTGGAATTCGATGAGTATCCGAGACTCGACCCACCAACTTTGATGATTACGACAACATCATGGACCTCATTTTGAAAGTTGCTCCGTCACGTGGTGCAAAGCGACGTCTTCTAGTTCCTGCAATGGATCCAAAGATTACCGTGTTGTCACCATCATCTGCCGTTGCTCCCCGAGGGACGTCATCACCACCTTGATTTGAAACAGTGAACGTTACCGAGACCCCTGTCCCACCTGGTGCTGCTTCTAAGGGGAGAAAGGTCGAGAAGGGCAGAAAGAAGGCATCGTCTCATAGTGATGAAGGTGAACCCATTCCTCACCTGGCGGAGGCCAGATCCCTGACTAAGGAGTACGCTCTGACTTTAGTTCAGAGCATGAGCACAATCCTTGGGCCAAAGTAGAAGGTCAAAGTGTTGGAGGCCAGAGATTGCACTATAGGGAGGCTTGCGGGTTACGCCGCTCATCATGGCCTTGTGGTAAGGTTCATTCTACTGCTCTTACCTTTGTTAGTTATTTTATAGTTTGTGACTAATGCCTTTGTCCGATCTTCTCCTTCCTCCCTGCCCCTCTCTCCCTCTTTTTTTTTTTTTTTTTGCAGAATGTCTTAACGCTCCTGAAGATCGAGGAGTTAGCTTGGGCTCAAGAGGATAGGGAATCCTTGCTTGCGGATGACTTTGCGGCTTCTGTGGCCGAGAACTAGGAGTTGCTTGAGAGGATCAGGGAGATGGAGGCCAAGCTCGTGGATGAGGTGTAGCGTTGCGAGATCGCTGAAGAGATATCCGGGCATGTTTCGATAGACTTGAAGAAAGTCAAAATAGAGCTGGAGGATGTGAACAAGCGCATTCAAATAGCCAACAAAACTACTGAGGATGTGGTACAGTGAGCAGACATTGCACGTCGTGGGGCCAAAACTGCCAAAAAGGAACTGGACGGGATGAGGAAAGAGCTTCGTCTTGCAAAAGCTGAGATGTCTTCATGGGTGGTTGTTGCTGTTAGGGAGTCGAGGCAGCAAACTTGCAAGGACTTCCTTTTTACCTTATGGGAGAAACACCCGGAGATGGATCTTTCATT
>JANHAO010022914.1:0-12070 GCA_026873985.1 Saraca asoca
AATTGAAGAGGTCTTTCGGTTGATGAAAGATCAAATGGAGTAGACTTGAATTGCGGTTTCAATTCAAGTTGAACCACTTTAAAAAGCTGCGTTTCAAATTCTCCTTTTAATTTTCACATTCTGTTGTTTTCTTTAATTTTTAATATCTGCCAATTTATTTCATTGATCATCAATTCTACTTTCAATATTAAGAATAGGTTTAAAATAAACAAAGCTGTATATAATTCTCCAACGAGAAAAGGGCAAGATCCACATTTATCTAAATTCTATGCATTTAATTTCTAAGTTTTACCCACCAGTCTTTATATCTTTGGGACCTGACATAGAATATTAATCAATATCAAACATTTTAACATAAGTTTTACCTCAAATTTCATACCATGTACCTATAATACAAACTTAGAAAACTCTTATGCCTAAGTTAGAATTTGCAAGATACAAATCAAATAAGCAAAATCAAAATACAAACTTAACAACAAAATATAATAGGTTGGTTATTTTAGATCATTTTCCAAGTGGTTTAATGTTATAGTGAACTTCGAAACTCCCTTAATGGGCTAGTAAAAGGCCCAAAGTAGCAGTAGAATCACAGCTTGCTGAGGTGCTAAAGACACCAAGCCCTGACTCGCTCGTTCAATAGCTGATCTTACGCGAGCTCACTTTGTTACAAACCAGCTCGACCTCGCTACCTGGAGGCTAATAGCGACCCCAAGCCAAGCATCTCAACTTATGAAATTGGGTGCCTCGTTCAGCTAAAAAAATCAACGAGATTGGATGAGAGACAGACTTGCATCAGGTCTCAAATCTAGTAGACATGGGTCCCATCCGCAGAAAATAATCTACAGAAGCCGAATTGAAGGATATGTTTTGTCTTACATGTACACTATATGATGTAACATATTTACAACTTATAAAATTACACTTGTAACCTCCCAACCTTTATAAATTGGAGGAAGGAGCACTCTATAAGCATCGAAGAGGGGAGAGCCATACTGATACTTTGTAAAAAATCCTTTCAGTTTAATACACTATCGTAGACGTAGGGCCCGGCGCTGTCTGAATTTGGCTGAACCACATTAAAAGCTCTATGTTCCTTGTTGCTTTTCTTCTTCTACCTACCTTTCGACATTTATTCATTGTGAGTATAACCAGGTTGTAGTTAGATTCCTAAAAGAACCTCTTCTGTTGCCTAGATTCTAGCAGAACCAAAATCCACCATCAACATTTTGCCACCATCTGTGGGGACTCATCTGCACTTTGGCTGATTCTCTGTGTTCAAGTTCTTCCTTTGTCTAGTTATAATGGCCAAAGGAAAAGTCATTAGGAAGTCTCAAGCCATTAATAACCACCTTGAAGGTCGTACAATGAGTTCTTCTACCGTTGGGACCACTAATGGCTTACCCTTCTCTATTTGTGACCAACCTGCCGTTACTATGCCTAAGAGTGGCAAAATGCAAGCTTGGCACCAAGGCCAAGAGGCATTGGAGAATATAGTAAAGGAAATGGCTGAAGCATTTAAGGTGTTGGCATAAGCACAAGCTCAGGTTGTACAAAGACAAGCTGAAGTTGTCACACCCAGGAATGGTCACCAACAACAACAAGCTAGGAGCTCGAATAAGGCCAACCAAGAGCACATATTAGGTCACTGCTTGCGCGACCAGGAAGGTAGGAAGAGTCACCAGGCTTCCAACTAACACTCAGAAGCATTAACATAATTAGTAAAGGAGTCACTATAGAGGGTGAAGTAACTGGAAGAACACCCTCAAGATTGAAGTAATTAGGGACGCCCTGAGGGACAATCCCCCTTTTTTTGAGGAGATTGAGTTGGAACCCCTCCCACACAAACTTAAAATTCCCACAGTCCCATTGTATGACAGGAATAATGATCCGTGCAACCACCTGGACATGTTTAACATCCAGATGGACCTCCAAGCAAGTAATTCCCTGGTCAAATGTCATGTCTTCCCTGGCCACATTGGGAGATGCACCTTGAACTTGGTTCAGGAATCTCCCAGCTTGCAGCATCTGTAATTAGGAGGATTGCCAGGAAAAATTCCTTAGTTAGTATCAAGCATTGAGGAAGCAGCTCGCGCTCCCTTGCCATCTCACTACAATCTTCCAGCATAAGCACAAATCGCTAAAAGATTATATTGCTCAATTTACATGTGAGACTGACAATGTGGAAAACCCATCCGATGAAGCCATCTTGATGGCTATCTCAGTATGGCTCTGCAGAGATGGTAAGCTATATAAAAGGATATATAAATCCCTAGTTGCGGATCTGGGTGGATTTTATGATCGGGCTGCCAAGCAAATCTGGTGGGAGGAGACTTTTGGTTTGAAAGAGTCTAGACAAAAGGATGAGATGAGCCCCTCTACCCAAAGTAAAAAAAAGGGTAATAAGGGCCAGGATGACAATTCCAATAGTCAGCTCACCAAGAAAGCCATAAATGAGTGACTTCCATGTCCAGACCACCACAGATAGGATATTTGCTGTAAAAAAAGGTAAAGAAGGTTTCGAGATGCCTAACCCAATGAGGACTCCTCGTGCTAATAGAAACATGAACAAATTCTGTGCTTACCACAATGAGGCAAGGCATAAAACTTTGGATTGCAGAACCCTTTGAGATGCAATTGAAGACCTCATCAAGAAAGGTTATTTGAAAGATTATGTGGTACGACCCACAGGACATTAGCCCTATTAGTCTTAGCGAGATCTTAATCAGGAGCAATTAGCCATAATAAAGACTATTTATTAATCTTGTAATATGAATATGTAAAAGTAATTCGAATCCTACACTTGCTGTCCCTGTTCAGTCCTCGATAAATATCAATTCGAGATCAAGCTCCCAAGGAGGCACCATATGCATGTGACCTTACTATGCATACAAGCCACTTTCTTAGCCACCGTGTACATGCAATCTTCAGCTCATGCATATGAGCAACTTTCTTAGCCACCATATGCATGCAGTGACCTTACTGTGCATACGTGCCACTTTCTTAGCCACTGTATGTGTACCATCATCAACCATACATATGAGCCACTTTCTTAGCCACCGTGTGCATGCAATCTTCAGCTCATGAATATGAATAACTTTCTTAGCCACATTATGCACGCAGTGACCTTACTGTGCATACGAGCCACTTTCTTAGCCACCATGTGAATGCAATCTTTAGCTCGTGCATATGAGCAACTTTCTTAGCCACCATATGTATGTAGTGACCTTACTATGCATACAAGCCACTTTCTTAGCTACTGTATGCATACCATCGTCAGCCATGCATACGAGCAACTTTCTTAGCCACCATATGCATGCAATCTTTAGCTCGTGCATATGAGCAACTTTCTTAGCCTCCATATGTATGCAGTAACCTTACTATGCATACGAGCCACTTTCTTAGCCACCGTATGTGTACCCTTGTCAGCCATGCATATAAGCAACTTTCTTAGCCACCATATGCATGCAGTGACCTTACCGTGCATATGAGCCACTTTTTTAGCCATCGTATACATGTGACTAAATGCCTATAGTTCTCATGTAGCCAAATGCCCATAGCTCTCATGTGGCCAAATGTTCACAGCTCTTATGCGATCAAATGTTCATAGCTTTCATGTGATCAAATACTCATAGCTCTTATACGGCCAAGTGTTCGTAGCTCTCATGTGATCTAAAATTCTCAATTTGCATGCAATTTTAAATAAGCTTCAACTTTATATCGCACAGTTTGGAGAAATGTGATCAATTGGTTACTTTGATATCTTGCTTTATTTTAATATTTAGCTAAAGTTTATATTATCTGTGATATACAGGATACTTATACAATAGAACATAAGAAATGCGAAGAGAAATTCATTCACTAAAAAGCCTCAGCGAGGTACATTTACACAAGGAAATCAGAATACAAGTTAATCTAACCTATATACTGAAAGAAAGATTGGTAGCCTAGAGAAGAGCCCTAACCTGTAGAAGGGCCGGTGAACATGAATGATTTCAATTCTTTCCTTGCCGCCCTCCTTGGTTTAGAAAAACCTTTCTAGCTCTTCACTTAACCCTGAAAGCCTAGAGGAGACAAGCCTAAGCAATTGGAAGGGAGAACCCCTCGGCATCATCGAGGGGCATAAGCCAAGATCTATACAAGATCTTCCCATGTCCTCAAGGAAGGATTGCCCTCCAAGGCTTTTTATGCAGCAAACTATGCACACCCCATCGGAAAGATAGAACGCCAATGGAATGGGGGGCTTATCTAAAGTTCCCATTCGATTTCTCTATGAAGGAGGAAGAAAGAATTCTTTTGTCTTAAGTAGAAGTAGTTTTAGCCTCATCAAGGGGTTCGGAGAAGCTCCCAACCACCTTCATTAATTGTCCTAGGAGAAAATAAGGCAAACGCATCCGTGATTCTGAGACATGTGTAATAGAAGGGATGGTATGGGACTAATTAAATAGCATGCTCAATAAAGGCTTTGACCACATGATGTTTAGAAAAAGGATAACTTTTGACAAGACTAAACTCCTAGCCCATGAAATGAGCTGAAAGTTAGGGGCATATGTTATAGGTGAAATTTGGAACTCCCCAAATGGGCTAGCAGAAGGCCCAAAGTAGCAGTAAAATCGTAGCTCACTGAGGTGCCGAGGACACCAAGCCCTAGCTCGCTTGTTCAATAGCTGATCTTGTGCAGGCTCGCTTTGTTACAAACCAACTCGACCTCGCTACTTGGAAGCCAACAACGACCCTAAGCCAAGCATCTCTGCTCATGAAATCGGGCACATCGTTCAACTAAAAAAAATTAGCAAGATAAGATGAGAGATAAACTTGCATCAAGTCTCAAATCTAGTGGACATGGGTCCCACCCACAGAAAATAATCTGCAGAAATCGAATTGAAGGATATGTTTTATCTTGTATGTTCATTACATGATGTAACATATTTACAACTTGTAAAATTACACTTGTAACCTACCAACCTCTATAAAGAGGAGGAAAGAACACTCTGTAAGCATCGAAGATGGGAGAGCCATACTCTGTAAAAAATCCTTACACTACCATGGACGTAGGGTCCAGCATTGTCCAGATTTGGCCGAACCACGTGAAAAGCTTTGTGTTCCTTATTGCTTTTCTTCTTCTTCCTGCCTTTCTACATTTGTTCATTGTGAGTATAGCTAAGTTACAGTTTGAGTCCCAAAAGAACCTCTTCTATTAGCTGGATTCTGATAAAACTAAAATCCACTATCAACATCTAACATCCCTAATTCTCTTTGAATGAATACAAACTATTTTTCATAAATTTTTTGTGAAAATATTAGCTAATTAAATTTTAGTTTGTACAAATTCAATAAAGATGTCATCTTTTTGAACATGATCCCTAATAAAGTGGTATCTTATTTGAATATGTTTTGTTTTTGAATGCATGATAGTATTTTTAGTGAGATTGATAGCACTAGTGTTATCCCATAAAATAGGAATTTTGTCAAATTTTAGTCCATAGTCTGATAGTTGTTGTTTCATCCAAAAGATTTGAGCACAATAACTCCTAGTTGCTATGTGTTCTGCTTCAGCAATTGCTAGTGCAACATTGATTTCCTTTTTGCAAGACCAAGAGACTAGAGAGTGACCAATGAATTGGCATACTCCACTACTGCTCTTCTTATCAGTCCTACTACTTGCATAGTTTGCATCTAAATAACCTATAAGACTACAAGAATTTGATTTTGGATACCATATGCCTAGATGTTTTGTCCCTAAGAGATATCGAAAAATTCTTTTCACAATTAAAAAATGTGATTCTTTTAGCTGTGTTTGATATCTAGCACAGAGATAGACACTAAGCATCATATTAAGTCTACTTGAAGTCAAAGAGAGCAAGCTTCCTATCATACCTCTAAATAAAGTAGGGTCAATAGGTTTACCTTTTGCATTAGAATCTAGCTTAAGAATTGGACTTATATGTGTTCCAATAGGCTTACAACTATTAAACTTGAATCTTTTTAGCAATCCACTATGTACTTTGTTTAATTTGTAGTCCATGGGAAAAAGTTAACTCTCCCATCATGGACATCTTGAATTCATTCTGCATTAACTTTGAAAATTCTCTACACAAGGAATCATTAGTAGAACCAAAGATTATATCATCAACATACATTTGCACAAGTAAAATATCTTTTCCCTTATATTTTATTAAAAGTGTTGTATCAACTTTTTCTCTTCTAAAGCCTTTTTGAATTAAGAACTTACTCAATCTGTCATAACAAGCTCTAGGAACCTGTTTTGGAACTTATAAGGCTTTCTGAAGCTTATAAACATAATCTAGATGGAGGTGATCCTTAAAACCTAAAGGTCCAGTATGTAACCATTTAAAAAAGTACTTTTCACATCCATTTGATAAAGTTTAATATTTCTTGAACAAAAGTATGCTAATAACATCCTTATAGCTTCTAATCTAGCTACTAGAGCAAAGGTTTCATCATAATCTATTCCTCCCTCTTGATTATAACCTTTTGCAACTAAATGGGCTTTATTTCTAATGATAACTACATTTTCATCTAGTTTGTTCCTAAAAACCCAACGTGTTCCTATAATGGAATGATTATTAAGTTTAGGTACAAGAGTCCAAACTTGATTTCTTTTAAACTGATTCAATTCTTCATGCATTGCAAAAACCCAATTTTCATCTATTAAGGCTTCATTAATACTCTTAGGTTCAAATTGAGACACAAATGCTAAGTGATTGCAAAAATTCTTTAAATTGCTAAGTGTTACCTGTTGTGATGTTTCTCCAATGATTTAATCCCTTGGATGACTTTGACTGAACTTCCATTGTTTTGGAGTGAAGAGTTCCGAAGTGTCCAATCCAATAGTGTCATCCTCTTTCTATTCAGCATTTGTTTTCTTTGATTGATCTCCTTGCTGGTTTATGTTTGAGTCAAAGAATAGTGGATTTTCCTGCTCATTCTCTTCCTTTATGGATCTGTCAACACTTAAAGGAGATTCATCAAATACAATATGTATAGATTCTTTAATATTCAAATTCCTTTTGTTAAAGATACGAAAGGCTTTGCTAGATGAAGAATATACAATAAAAATTCCTTCATCACATTTAGCATCAAACTTATCTAAGTTATCTTTGCCATTATTGTGAACAAAGCACTTACAACCAAATAAATGATGTGATATGTTAGGTTTCCTTCCATGATAGAGTTCATAGGGGGTTTTGTTTAAAATAGGTCTAATTAGAACTCTATTTGATACATAGCATGCAGTGTTTACTACATTAGCCCAAAATGTTTTTGGAAGGGGACTTTCTGTTAATATGGTTCTAGCCATTTCTTCCAAGCACCTATTTTTCCTCTCAATAACACCATTATATTAAGGGGTTCTAGGTGCTAAAAAGCTATAGTTTATATCATTTTCCTCATAGAAACCAGTAAAGTCCTTGTTTTCAAACTGTTCTCCATGATCACTTCTAATATTTAAAATGGAATACCCTTTTTGGTTTGAATTACATTTGCAAGCCTTTTAAAAGCTTCAAATGTGTCACTCTTGTGTGACAAAAATAGGATCCATGTAAACCTTGAATAATCATCTATAATCACAAGAATATAGAGATTACCTCTATAACTTTTGATTCTAGATGGACTAATCAAGTTCATGTGAAGTAAATCCAGAGGTTTTGTAGTTGAAACAATGTTTTTAGATTTAAATAAGGACTTTACTTGCTTCCCTTTCTGGCATGGATCACATATCCTGTCCTTGGTGTAATTTAACTTAGGCAGTCCCAACACTAGGTCCTTTTTAGATATTTTTCCAATGATATCCATGTTGGTATGTCCTAGTCATTTATGCCAAATCCATGAGTCATCATTTATGCTAATCAAACAAGTGGAATCCAAGTTTGATTTTGAATCTAGATTTATCATATAGATATTGTTAATCCTGCTATCTATCAGCTTAACTTGTTGTCATTGTTGTGTATGACTAAGCATTTATTAGAATTAAAGATAACTTGGTTTCCCTTGCCATAAAACTAACTGATACTAAGCAGGTTATGCTTAAGGCCATCTACAAACAAAACATCATCTATAAAACAATTAGGTAGTTTGCCAACCTTACCAATACCTTTGACTTTTCCTTTACCATCATCACCAAAAGTAACTTTACCTCCTGTTATGTGTGTGAGAGAAAATGAACTTATCCTTGTTTCTTGTCATATGTCATGAATGTCCACTATCCAGGAACCATTGATTACTCTTATGTCTCCCACATACTTGTAAATCAACAATTACACTTGCATTTGTGGTACCCAAAAAGTCTTGGGTCCAAAAGTGTTAGTAAACATAACAAATTTTTTGACAGAGGCAAGTGATTTTGGTAGCCAAATTAGTTTTTCATTTGGTTTCAACTCATATATGCCATTTTTATAAAGACAATGCTTAATATGATGTTCCTTTTGATTACAATAAAAGCATGTAATGTGTCTAAATTTTCTACTAGACTCAACAGCTCTAGAATTTTTCTTTGATCTTTTCTTATTTTGTTGTCTAAATCTCAAACCAAATTTGTTTTGAGAGCCAATTCATTTTCTAGCATATCATTTAATCTCATTTTGCTGTTTGTAAAATCATGTAAGCCTTGGTCAATGTGTCTATCTTAGATTTGTAAATTTTACATTGATCATTGACTCTGTTTCCACTTAAAACTTTTTTAGCCAAGTTATGAAGATCATTCTTTACTTTTTTAATTTGCTAAATCTTTTCAAGCAAAGCTTATTTTTCTACTCTAGCTTGTTGCAAGTCTTTCTTAGCCTTTTTCAAGACAACATATAACTCTTCATATAAATCATCAATTTGATCATCATTAGTAGAGTTAGATTCATAATCACTAGAATAGACATCAAGGGAATCAAGCTCATCTTTAGAATAGAAAAAGGATTGGTTTCTAAATATCTCATCTTCATCATTAATTCTGGCCATAAGGCAGAGAAGTGCCTCTTCTTCAATTTCTTCATCTTCATCTACAAATTTAGCTTATTCATCATCCAGAAATGCTAGATTGCTTTTCTTAAAATTTAGTTTTCTCTTCTTTCTCTCATTATCAAGCTATTTCTTCAAGAATATTGGATAATCTAATTTGAAGTTTCCATGTATTTTGCATTCATAGCATGTAGAGGTATATGAGGAACTCTTTTACTCATTTCTGTGTTTTTGATTCCTCTTTCATGGAATTGGTTTTCTCTTTTCTTTATTCCTCTTTTCCTTTAATAGTTTCTATAATTTTTACTAAGGAGTTCCATTTGATCTTTCTTACCAACTTCTTCATCAGTGTTAGACTCCTTATCATCTGTTTCAAAGGATTTTGTAGCCTTGAGTGCAAGATTTCTTTTCCTTTTGCCATCACCAATTTTTTTTGTATCTCTTGAGCTCTAATTCATGCTCTTCTAAGTTTCCATAGAGGTTCTGGATTGATGATATTTCCATCTTCAGAGATTCCTTTATGGCTGTGACCTTTGGTTGTCACTCTTTAGTGAGAGATCTTAAGATTTTATGGGGCCAAGTTTGCATTATCAAAACTTCTTCCAAGTAACAAAAGCTGGTTAGTGATGGATCAAGTCTGTCTTATCAAAACTTCTTCCAAGTTTCCATAGCAGTAGTCAATGATAGTAGGTAATAGTAGATGATGATTAACAGTAGCAGTGGGGGTGGTGATGAATGGCAAAA
Organism: Saraca asoca; assembly: GCA_026873985.1. Classification (NCBI taxonomy): domain Eukaryota; kingdom Viridiplantae; phylum Streptophyta; class Magnoliopsida; order Fabales; family Fabaceae; genus Saraca; species Saraca asoca. The sequence goes on from JANHAO010022914.1 coordinate 9,709, forward strand.
AGTGATGGTAGGTGATATCAATGATGGTGGTGGTGGGCAATGTCAATGGTGGTTGGATGTAATGGAATAAAATGAGAATGAAACTACGAGTGAGAATGGATTGAAATGGTCATTCCATAATTATGTTTGATATGGTCAATCCATTCCATTTTTATGTTTGGTCCAATAAAATATTGTAGAAATAAAATTGAATTAAAAAAATAATCAATGACAATAATACCCTTATAAAAATAATAAAATATCTACGTGAAAGCAGTAAAAAACATGCAAGGCTTCAACTCCTCAAGTTATATAATAATCATATCACATATAAGTTAAATAAGTGATATTGCAATGACAACAAACTAATAATTATAACGTATAAGCTAAAAAATAATTAAGTTATATTCTCTACATATTTATGCTAATTGTCAAAAAATTTTGACATTTATTGATAGTATATCATTGGTTTGATCTTCAAGTATACTAGCTTTCTTATCACGATTTTGACTCTCCTCTTTTGTTAATAAATTTTAACTCATTAATTTTTATTATATATGAGATAATTTTATATAATAAATAATATAAAAATATTTTATTTTAAATTTTATTACTAAAAATATAATTATCAAAATATTTTTATAGTAAAAGTATTGAAAATTTGACATTGTTTTATTATTTATTAATATTAAAATAATTTTTGAATATATGAAAGATGTAAGGGACAATGTGTAAACAGGTTATTCCATAAATGATAAAATAGTCACTCCATGGCTTTAATGATGGAATGGAGATTTCAACATTTAATAGAATGGTCATTCCCTAAGGAATAGGTATTCCTATTTTATAGTATCTACCAAACGAACTTTTTATTCATTTTCATTCGCAATTTTATTGCATTCCATTCAACCAATATCCATTCCGAATTCTATTATATTCCATTCAATCAATATAATATTAGGATATAGAGTTTGAATGTTTTCAGTGTTAACTAAAAATCTCTTCCATAAAATGCATTCAACAGCCACTTATACCACACGTCTACCAACAAATCGTCATCCACTATATTGTCTTTGACGAAATCATCAACTACATAAAAGATCAGGTAGGCTTTAAGCTACTCATCTTCACCGATGCTTACATTATCAAATTACTGCAATGCAGTGGAGGCCAACTTAATTATCAAAGTTGGCAAGATAGTGATCCCCACCACTGTGATCTGCTAACTTGGACATTATCAAGATTGTCAGCCTAATCAAAGCCCTCTGGTCACTTGGAAATTTTATTGGTCATAAACCATGACAACACCTATTTAAAGGGAAAATTGATAACACTGAAATTTTACTAGCTTCTTTGTTAGGTGACACATGCCCTAAGAGCCTGAGATGATCACTTTATCCCAATCCATCATAGTCAAAGATAGCCTATCTTTTGGATTGATTCTAGCTACCATTTCTCTAAACATGCACAGAGGACAGTATCTCCACACCACGTTAGCAGTTCGTATTAGTAGCTAGTTATACAATCTTATCCATTTATTAGACTATTTTGCCCCTGGTTGTATGCTTATATAAAGATACCATGTATCTTTCAAAATCCTAAGATATTTAATAAGTTCCTTCACTAACTTAAGTATTGAAGCGTCTTTTGACAACTGCCGGTCACCATTATTAGTGTCTTTTCTTTGTGCAAGTCCTCAATAACCCAATATAGGCTTAGAATTTATCATTGTTGTTGTCTACAGGGCTCTTCTTTCAACTTGTTGACTAAAGAGCTCAAACCCAAGAACCCCTAGCCACCTTTGCCAAAAACCCTAACCACCTCCAATAGACCTATCATTATCATTCCTAGCCCAACTATCATGATGAGTCACTCTATGGTCAGCTCAACCCACTATGATAAAAACCACTTTACCCTTTTTATCATAACCTATCATGAGAAGCCAACCCTCCATTGGCACCTAACCATGATCGATATAACCATAAATGGCAGTGTCACCCTATCCAAGGCACGAATGATGATGCCAAAGGAAACATGAATGGTGAGTTCTAGTCTCAAGCTTTGGTTGACAAGATTCAAAACTATAGAAGGAGGTTCTCCTCTTGAGACAACAAAAAATTAGGGGAGCAACAATGATAGTCAGAGTGACCACTAGCAACCCCGCCATGAGGAGTATAACCTAAACAACCTCAAGGAGAAAATGTCCACCCATGCTAGTGAGAGTTCCCTTTTCATAAGTATCAGTACAACCCTTATTGTGGTTTTTACCACTAAAGGCCATTGCCACCACCACCACCCTTGTTAGCCTTTAAGGGAGATTTTTAACCTTTAAAGATGTTTGTTAACCTTAAGGGTGAGATTGTTTAGTTTAAAGAAAATCCTC